>PVLA01010030.1:0-68093 GCA_004027455.1 Hydrochoerus hydrochaeris
ACCACCTGGTACACAGTAACCTCCCGAATCACTAGCTATGAATTTGTCCTCCCTGAGCAGAGGGTGGTCTTCCTTTCACCCACAGCAGCCCCGTGGGTTGGAAGGACAGGTGCCCACAGCCACTCCCTCCACAAGGTCAGGGTGTGGGAAGCTCTCTAGGGCCAGAGGGCTCCCAGCTGTCATCACCTTTACCCCTCCGAGGGAAAAGCTCCCACATGGTTGGTGCCAGGACCATTCACATTTTTTCAGTTTCTCTTAAGTAAGTCTCAGGAGTCTCTTTAGATGCTGCATCCAAAGGTACTTCTAAGACACAAATGCTCCCTAAACGCATCCTCCACAGTGGACCCCTTTCCTCCTGGGCCAGCCTGAGGCCAGCTCCACTGGCCAAAGCTCACCCAAGAAGTGCAGTTCGGGTCAGAGTCCCGACTCCCTTCCTGCCCTCCCAGCTAGTGGTCAGTCAGTTCTGTGACTGCTGACATTTTAAACCAGATCTACTCCTCCAGGTGAAACAAGATATCATTCAGGTTGGAGAGACACAAAGCGTCACATGAGCAAGGTCAGGGGAGCAGAGGAACAAGAGAAAACACACTGTTGTAAGAACCCGCATTCCCCAGTGATACCTTCCCTTAGACCGGCGTGAGGCTCCCTGTCCCCAGGATCCACGTGAAGCCAGGGTCTGTGCCTAGAGGTCTATTAAGCCCCAGTTTTATTTGACGGTCTGGTCAGTTGAGAGGGGAGGAGAAGATAAACTGGAAGAAGTTGGCTATGGTTAAAAATCAGTTCCTACAGGATGGAGACATGTTCTCAGTGGCAGGGCGTATGAGGCTCTGGGTTCCATGCTCAGCACTGCCTCCCAGTTATGGCACAGACCTACTACAGTCCCAGCTACTCGGGAAGCTGAGGCAGGAAGATCATTTGAGCCCACCATTTCAGCTGGAAAACACTGTGAAACTTTGTCTCAAAAAAAAAAATAATATTGAACTCAGTCAGTGTGTTTTTTGATTTCCACATTTTTCTACCCCCTTTTTTCTCACCCTCCCCTGCCTTTTCCTTATCTCTAGGCTGACATAAATGATCTCTAGGCTGACAAAAATGACTATTTTGGCTGCAACCCTATCTATATATCCGAGGAAGCCTGAGCTCCCAGCTGCCAGCCAACTCTGATCCCCTAATCCCAGCGGGACCAGCTGGCCATAGTTCTCAGGGGCAGCAGACCCCCGTGCAAACGTGGCCTCTGCTGCCACAATCACGGTCAGGTCAGTTAGCCGCTCTGAGTATCTAGCCTTACTGGCACTCATATTGCCCCGGATGACAATAAGCAGCCTGAAGCTGTTGAATGACTATTCTAGAAATCCACTTTTTCATTTCCCACAGGCCCAAAAGTGTCTTCGGGAGAATTAGCTGGGTCTTGGGTGGCCCAGGAGCTTCGCTGCTGGCCTGGACAGCTATGCAATCGTCAGTCCCCAGGAGAAAGTGACAGTGGCTTGGAGCAGCTCAGCCCCACCGCTAAATGTGTCACCAGTTATCTTTGCAGCAAAGATCATTTCCCGGACATCGGGCTTGTCTGAGGTTGGTTTTGTTTCTGTTCTTTGCTTAGTTTGTTGTGCTGGGATCAAATGAGGGCCGAGGACCTTAGCATTGAGCTGACTTCCCAGCCTATGTGGGGGTTTTGTGAGCCCCAGCAGTCTGTTTCAGTGGAAAATGGCAACCAGCATCCAGCCTTCCTGGGGTTTGGTGTGATGGCGTGGGACCCTGGGGTGTGGCCAACACTGGAAGGCTCCTCAGGTGATCTGAAGAAACTGCGTGAATCCCCACCAAGCATAGTCGTCTCCCTTGTTCTGCAGCCTCCCGAAGCCAGACACGCAGTGTGGCTGCTCATGCCACTGAATTCTCTGATGATCTGCAGGGATATGTAATTATGCTGTGGTTAGTGACTGTTCACTAAGTAAACCCTTGGTGTAGTTACCATGTAAGTCAACGGTATTTACAGGATATTTTTTCTGCCTGTAACTCAAAGCCTTACCGAAACAAATTGGAATTGCCTTCTGGAGGCCGTTGTTATAAATTACAGACCCAACATCTGTCCACATCTGCAGTGTCTAGACAGCCTGTCTCAGCTACAAGAGAAGAGGGAGATGAAAGGGGGGAGTGAGAGAGCCACGAGGATGTCGGAGGAAGGCTCAGGTCACTCACGCAGGCCTCTCCAGGAGGCCACCCCACGGGCGCTGGGTTGACTTCTGAAATGGACCTGAGCCTCCCTGGCCCAGCACAGGGCTCGTTGGTCCATGGGGCCTAGTCAGCGTCCCCAGATGTGTGGGCAACCCCACCACGTGTGTGGAACTGCATGTCTGCCAGGAAGACTCTGAAGTCACAGAGGGACCTGGCAGATGGAGTTAGATATGGAAACTGACTACAGCCAGCTCTGGAGAGGCGGCTGCTGCTCCAAACCGCCCGCCTGCCCACCCGCGTGCTGGCTGAGCCGCCCCACCAGGCCCACTTCGCAGAAGTAGGGGAGGGAGTCATCTGCTCCCCTTTCCTGTGGTCTTTCCTGTACCCACGATAGGTAAGGAGCCTGCCCGTCAGCTGGTGATTGTATTTTTTACAGTCCCTAGCACAAGCCTTCTCATTTATATGTAAAGCAGCCATTAGTCATAGCTCCGTTCCCACACACTGCCTGATGTACAATCACATTTTGCAGGGGATGAATCTTTCCACACAGCTGCTCTGCTATGAATAATCCGTCTCCAGGCCCATAAATCAGAAAAAAATCATGCCCCTCATTCGCCTGATCCTTACACAAAGTCATATATTTTACATGAGGATGAGCTAAATATTCATGAGTCTTGAAGGATTTTTTCATAGGCACTTGTTGGGGTTGTTTTTACTGTAGAAGGGGTGCCAAGACTGTATTTGGGGGAACAGGATTTGGAAGAGGAAGAGGAGGAAGGAGAGGGAAAAAATGTGTGTGTGTGTGTGTGTGTGTGTGTACGCGTGCCTATGTGTGTTTGGGAGAGACAATAAAACAGATAAAGAGGAAGAGAGAGATTGATTGAGACTCCAAGCTCATCTCTTGGACTATGAGTCAAGTGGGACAAAGCGAGCTCACAGGAGGCCTTAAGAACATGATAAATACTTGCTTACCTGGGCTTCTGCTCTGCTCGAGCCATAGATTTCCTCCCCTTGATCTTCAAGGTCATTTCGTGGCCCTTTGCCCTCTGGCCTTGGAGCACGAGTTTGGCCTTCTCTGTGCACAGAGGTATCTGGGAGCCCCGCTGGAATTTCACAAAAGCAAAACTTGGGGTGAGGAAGGAGAAACACAGGGAGATCAGAAGGCAAAAAGAAAACCCCTCTGATGATGCCAAGGAACCGCGGCCACGTGCGGCCAGGGGCCGAGGGCCCCTCCGGGCACCCTCCTGCTCTCTGTGTTCCCCAAGGGCTCGGCTCCAGAGAGCGCTTCAGGCCGCTTTCCTGGCCCCGGTACTTTACTTCCTCCAGGTCTGTTTCCTTCTGTCCTTCCCAGCCTTTCAGGCCTTTTCACCACACTCCAGTTTCGGCCTCCTTAGGGCTTTTTCTCAGCCAGCACATGCCCTAGATGTCTCCTCAGCTCTCTCCCTCCCCCAAAATGTGTTCCAGGGAATCGAATCCAGGGCCCCTGCATTTTTACTGAGCTGTATCCCCAGCCCTTTTTTGGTGTGTTGGTTTGTTGTCTTTTTATCTTGCTAAATTGTCCAGGCTGGTTGGATCCTCCTGCCTTAGCCTCACAGAGTACAGGATTATGGGCGTGTGACACCATACCTCACCCCAAAGTGCAAAGCCTCCTTCTGCTCCACAGAGGCTGCAGAGAGCCTTGCCGAGCCTTGCCTTGCCCTGTGAGCACTGCGTTCCCGCCTCCCCTCGATAACCCACTCATCACACCGCCTGGCTGCTGGCAGGTGCTTTTTCATTTTACCCTGGCATTCGCTCAGCATTTGTCTGTGTGTTCAGTGGTGCTGTCTGTCTGGCTCATTAATGCCATGGTCTGTGGTGGTGATGAGGGTGAGTACTCACTTCCCTTGAGAGGGAAGAAAATTCTTCTTCCCATGTTTCACTGACAAGATGAAGAACAGATGTTTAGGTAGCGATTTCTAGGCTTTAGCTCAAGATCTGGAATTGCACACAAGCTTCAGACCCTCTCAGCTTGCAGTGGGTAATGATAGTGCCTTGGGTTCAGGCAGCTGTCCTGGAAGGAAGAACTGGATGGAAACAATGAGGGCACCTCAGTGGTTACTTCTTCATTCAGTATCACCTCTCTTGCCTACCATGCATGAAGCCCTGGCTTAGATTCCCCAGCACTGCAAAATAAAAGTAAAAATTAAAAAAAAAGCCAGGGATTTAGCTCAGTGGCATAAGCGCCTGCCTTGCAAGCATGTGGTTGTGAATTCCATCCCTGGTACCAAAAAAAAAAAAAAAAAAACCAACAAATAAACAGACAAGCAAACAAACAAAAAGATGGGTAAACTTAGGAATAACTTAGGTAATTACTTTCCCAAAGTCACATCAGGAGGTGATGACAGAAAGGTGAAATTATGTTTAAGTTGACTTGTGATTTTTGACCCTGGGCATCTAGTTTCCCATTAACCTCCAGAGTGAAAGGCCCAGGGTCAAAGCCTCGGCTCCCTCCTCTGAGTCTGTGGGTCTCACCTGGTGTTTGCTGCTCCTCGAGCCTGGCCTGTTCCCAGCCTGGCTTGCTCATGTTCAGGGAGAATTAAGTCAAAGAACCACCAGAGAAGAGAGAAAAGTCCAAACAATCACAGATGGCAGACTCGAAAATTTAATTTAAAATCATTCTTTATTATCCAAAATATTAAAATTAAAGCTATAATGCCCAGAGGAAAACACAGATTAAAACCCCCAATGTTTCACAGCCTCTTCCTCAGGGGGTCCCCAAAACACTGAGTGGAACGCTTTTGAAAAGAAAGCAGGCTGTAGATCACTGAGCCAGACGCTCGGTGGTGACCCAGTCCCCTTCCCTTAAAGCCAAACACCAACTGTTTCATATGCAATTAATGATCGCCCTGCCAAATTAAATGCATCAGGTCGTCACAGGCATCTCGGAATGGGAAGACACACAGCAGTCACAGGTATCTCATCCCTAGCATCTACATAATGATATTACCAGGCTAATCTCAGCTCAGAGATGTAATTCTGTAGAACACCGTGCACAGAACATTTATATTCATAAAGGGTGTAAAGATGCCCACATGCTACCTCTAGGCTCCCCATTTGTCTAGCATAGGCTGCTGGCTCATTTGCTTGGGCCTAGGATTGGGGCTAAGGCATTAGTCAAATGTCAGCAGAGTCCCAGCGCTCCCCTTCACTCTTAAAAAGGGCTCATTGCTGGATTAAGTAACCAGAAGTACCCAAGAAACAGCAATGCCTCTTCCTTTTCTGGCCATACCACGGCAGAAGTGGAAGCCCCTTCATAATTCAGGACCATAAATGGGGCAGCAGGATGGATGAGGATGTCTGCTCCCCATTCTCTGGAGCAGAAAATCACAAGTCCAGAGGGGGCCAGAGACCATGACTGTCATCATGCATAAATTTCAAATTTTCAAAGAAATCGCTGATCTAGCTCTGATTTTGGACGCCACTGCATTTGAACTACGAAAGCTGAAGAACAGGACCTTCCCAACAGTCAGAAGCAAACCAGTCCAGATGGGAAGGAAATGCGGTTTGTTGGGGTGATTTCTGTCCTTCTGCATTAGACTGGGTTTCCTCAACGGAAGCCTAATGCGGAGTTTAGGGCCTTTCCGGGAATAGCCTCGCTGTGCTCGCTGCTAGCAGGGCCGGAGCACCCAGCAGAGTCGGGCCTAGGAGCTCTGCTCCGGGCTGCTGGCATTGCTTCCGAGTCCATCCGTGGCTGCACCCGTCCCCCACCGTGGCGTCTCCAGCGTCCTTGCTCTGCTCTCCTCCGGCAGCAAATGCAGGTGAGGGGCCCTGTCTGTTCACTGTGCACACCGTGACTTGAAGCCTGCAGCACTTCTCCAGGGCTCTGTGTGTTATAACCAAGATGGGATGGGCTTATAAAAATCACACTGGTTACAATCCAAAAAGATTAACCAGCCTTAAGGGTTTGGGAGCTATGCATTACACTTTTCAATTTTCCTACAATTAAATTAACAATGAATACTATTGACAAGCAGACTGCCAGATCGCTAGCTAGCGGAAGCCCTGCGTAGAAGGGACAGTGGCTCTGCATGCCTCAGGCCGGCCTGTGAGTCCCAGCCCTGGGGGTGTTGGCACCCCAGCTGCTTGGGTGTGGCACTAATGAGCAATGGTTACCAGCCTTGCTCCTAAAACAGTAAAATTAGGGCCAGGGATTTAGCTCAGCTCTAGGTTGTGAGTTCAATCCACAGTACCAGAAAAACAAAAACAAAATTAAACCGAAATAATAATCTGCCTCAGTTTCCCAAGTGCCTGACTCAAAAAAACCACAGTTTTAGGCTGGGCGTGGTAATGCACTCCTGTAATCCTAGCATTTGGGAGGCTGAGGCAGGAAGATCCACACAAATTGAAGGCCAGTTTGGCCTTCAACTTGTGTGCAGTGAGTTCAAGTGAGTTCAGTGAGTGCAGTGAGTTCAAGATCAGCCTGAACTCCATGGCAAGACTTGCTTCAAAAAAAGAAAAAAAAAAATCTCAACTCCTGCCCACCTTCCATCTCTGAGAAATCTTCCCGGTTCCCACTGATTTCTCAACTTCCTGCTGGAGACAGTGCACAGGGAGACCTGTAGTCACATGAGGCCAACTCTATCAGTTCATTCATAAATTTGGAGTCACAAATCGAGGTCCTCAAGTCAGTGAGAGCTAACTGGATGATATGGGGGCAGGTAAGGCCAAGATCTCCGTGGAAACTCTTTCAAACATAAGTTGTGCTGTGAAGCTGGGCCCGGAAGGGCAGGTGTGAGGCAGGCAGGCAGACTGCGAGAGGAAAAGGTTTCCTAGAGGCTGTAAAGTGAAGGACAAACTACTTCTCCAGAACTGTTGTTACTCAGTGTGGGGAAGAACTCAGCAGGAAGAAGAACAGAGGGAACAAGGACCAGCCGGGTATGGTGGTACACGCCTGCAATGCCAGCACCAAGAGGCCAAGGCAGAGGATTGTCACAAGTCCAAGGCCAGCCTGGGCTGCAGTGATCATTGTCATCATAGAATCAGTTCTCTCTGCCAAGCACTGTGGGGGGAGCTATCATGCATCAATTTAAGCCTTATAACAACTCTATAAAGTAGATCGTCTTATCTGTCTCCATTTTACATGAAAATTACATTTTTCAGAAAAGAAACCCAGTCTTCTCCTTCTTCTTCTTTTTCTTCCTCCTCCTCCTCCTTCTCCTCCTCCTCCTCTTCCTCCCCTTCTTCCTCCTCCTCCTTCTCCTCCTCTTCCTCCTCCTCCTCTTCCTTCTCCTCCTCCTCCTCTTCCTCCTCCTCCTCTTCTTCCTCCTCCTCCTCCTCTTCTTTTTCTTCTTCTTCTTCTTCTTCGACAGGATCTGCCATGCAGTTCAGGCTGGTCCTGAACTCACTTTGTAGCTCAAACTGACCTTGAGCTTGCAGAAATCCTCCTGCCTCAGTCTTCCAAGTGCTAGGATCACAGGCATGTGCCACCAAGCTGGCCTGGGAGTTGAACCCAGATTTTAAGCCTTTGCTCTTAAGCCCCCTAACACTGAATGTCAACAAATTGTTAAAAGCCCAAACAAGTGTCTCTCTGTTGCAGAATCTAAATTCTGATCTAAGATAGAAACAGGCCTTCTGTACCATCAGAGTCCTGCTCACTTTGATGACACAGTGGAACTTCATCAAAATCAACAAATATCAGACAGGAAGGTAGAACCCGGGGCCACAGGGGAGAGTCAGGGACTTCCTGTTTCTCAGTCATGGCAGGAGGACGGACTTCCGCTGCGCTCTCTCGGAAATGGGTTAAAGTGCAGATGCGGGGCCCACCCAGTCCCCGAGGCTCTGGGGCTCCCAAGTGCCCCTTGGCAAGCTCCCCAGTTAATGTCAGGCCGGCAGACTGGGTAGGAGCAGGATGGACCGCGGACACACAGGCCACCACCGTGGGCGGCTGTGCCTGGCTCTCTGCAGTCCCTCCTGGTGTCCCCACATTTTCCCTCCTTCCTTGTTCATAGCCACCTGGTCTCCCACGTACTTGACACCCGTCAGGGCCTAGCACAGCCTCTTTCCTTTCCCTTCTTCTTCTTTCTTAACTTGTTTTGTTTTGTTTTGTCTTTTTTGAGACAGGGTCTCGCTGTGCAGTTCAGGCTGGTCTTGAGCTCACTTTGTAGCCCAGGCTGGTCTGGAATTTGAAATAATCCTCATGCTCAGCCTCCCAAGTGTTGGGATTACAGGCTGTAATTTTTATTTACGTGTCATACATAGAAAAGTCCACAAAATGATAAGGTTCCGGCCCAGTGAATTTTTTTCAAAGTGGATGTGTCCATGTATGACATGAGTTCTCTTTATTTTTTAAATGAAATTTTATTCTAGTCAGGCATGGTGGGTATATGGCTTTAATCCCACAATTTGAGAGGCTGAGGCAGGAGTTCAACACCAGCTATGTCTTATCTTTCTTTTGTTTTTTAAGATAGAGCCTCACTATGTAGCGCAGACTGGCTTTGGACTCACTGAGTAGCCCAAGCTGGCATCGAATTTGTATGATCCTCCTGCCTCAGCCTTCTGGGTGCTGAGATTACAGCCTTTTTATTTTTTATTTACAGACAGGGTTTCACTAAGTTATCCAGGATAGGTTCAAGCTGGAATCTTCCTGCTTCAGACTACAAGCATCTGCCACCACACCTGGCTCCTTCCATAAATATTTTTCTGAGCACACCCTATACTCATGCCAGGGGACAGTAGGAGTTGGATTAACCCGAGTTATGATGTCGTGGCACCTAGAATCTTGCGGTAGGAGACAGATGACACAAGTAACAACCAAGAGCTACACAGCCTGGAGGAACTAAATGGGTGCTGGCTGAAGAGGCACCCGGGACGCCTGTGCTCCAAGGGGCTGTTTGTATCATTGGAAGCTCTGAAAGGTTCCCAGCCGCTGTGTCTAATGCCTCAGGGCTGGGAAGTCTCCAGTTGGGAGAGGAGGAAGAGACACTTAGGCCAAAGGAACATGGGGCAAACAATACAAATAGTTTGTACACAATTTATATACACCAGAGCTCAAGGAAGGAATTCTTTTTGCTCTGACCTTCTTTTATTCATTTGTTGGTTGGTTTTGTTTGAAATAGGATCTCGCTTTATAACTCAGGCTGGCCTTGAGCACCCAGTTCTCCTGCATTAGCCTCCCAAGTGCTGAGATTACAAGCATCAACCACCACACCTGGTTTTCCACCAGAAGCTCCCTCTGTCCGTCTGCCTGGCTGGCTGGCTTTCTCCCTCTCCGCCTCCCCCTTTCTCTCTCTCTCTCTTTCTCTCTCTCTCAGTGTCTAGAACAGGACCTTGCCACGCCGCCCAGGCCGGCCTTGAACCCCTGAACCTCAGCCTCCCAGTATACAGACACCTCGCCAGCCCCTGGCTGCTCTCACACAGGACAGGCTGTCCCCTGCGCTTCCTCTGGCATGATGAAGATTCATGGATGTCAGCCCCAGCTCCCGGCAGAGCTGCAGAAGGGAGACTATGGCGGTGTCCTCGTGTCCCCTCCCCTCTGCGCCTTGCACATGTTGGAAATCAGTCAACCCTGCTGGCCTCAGAGAAAGACAAAGACCCAGAGCAGGGCGGCGGCGTCCTCGGGACACTCAGTCATCGCCAGGGCAGCCACGGGCCGGGGCCCGCTCTGGAGTGGTGAGGGTAGAACTGGGGGTCTTGGTGGGTTTGGCCACTGTGTCGTCACATTGTCCCCAGGAAAGGCTGAGGTAGATTCGGGCACTAAGGGAAGGGGCAGCGTGGTCTGTGCCCCAGGGCTCTCGAGAGGCCCAATTCCCGCTGGCACTGGTACCTGGACGCAGGCCCTCCACCTACACAGACCCCAGCTCCTGGAGGCCCCGAGCCCTCAGCGGCTCCGCCCAGCAGCTCAGGCGGTGGCCCTCCTGCCCAGCCTTCCTGGGAGGTGGCATGTGGCCTGGCACTTGCTGGCCTCTCTTCCACTTCCACCCAGCTGAGTTCAGACCATTTTGTTTATTTTTCAGGGCTGGGGTTGAACCGGGGAGCACCTTACCACTGCTCTACATTGGCTTCCACCCTGCCTCCCTTTCGGGGGACAGGGTTTTGCTATGTAGTCCCAGCTGGCTTACTGTGCCATCCAGGCTGGGTCCCAACCGCAGCAGTCCTTCTGCCTCAGCCTCCCCAGTACTAGGGTTATGGGCACACACCACCACATCTGTTCTTTTATTTTGAGATGGGAGCTCACTAAATAATCAAATTTCCCAGCTCAAAATTGTGATTCTTCTGCTCAGCCTCGTAGAGTGCTGGAATTCCAGGGCTGTGCCCCACACCCAGCTGGAGATTGTCCTCTGATTGACTCTCAGCCCTATTCCTGAGAGGCAGTGGACTGGGGAGAGTAAACCCCCATTACCCCCTAATTAGATCTGTGAGATGCCCAGCCTCCCAGGCCTTTGCAGGTCCCCTTCTCCTGTAATGGGGTGACTCTTCCTGTCTCTAGAGGAGGCAAATTAAACACAAAATCACCCACTTGGCTGCACTTAGCTTCCACCAAGGACCCTGGACCGAGGTGGAATGAATGGGTATTCGTGTGTCCACTCCCACACCAAGCCCTTGGGTGGGCTCTTGGGCAGGTCCCCCTTGACCTCGCTGTCACCGCTAGCGCCTCACATTCACGGAGCCTGGGCATGCTGCCAGCCCCACAGAGCATGGCCTCAGCCCAGGCAGGGAAGGCAGGGGTGGCGGGCGAGCTGAGGCAGGTTGCCCGGGGTCAGTCCCCCGATAGAGCCCAGAGAGCACTGCTTGGTCACCTGTCTGCTGACTAACTGTGAAGAAAGGAGCTCATTTCTGAGGAGAGAACTGGATGCTCAGGAGAGCTTTGGAACAAAAAATCAGCATAGAGCCTCCTGGGCTCAGGCCATATTTACGCGAATGCCACATCTGCAATTTGCCTCAGTATAATCCGGAGGAGGGTCAATAAATAGATGGGAATGTTACACACACTAATCCTGGCCACTTCTCAGGCGGGACTCTAAGTAAAAGGTTTATTATCGTATGCTCTTTACCTTTCTCTACGTTTGCAAGTTTACATAATTCAAAGTTAAACACACACGTATGTACATGCTCCTATGCATACATATCTTGCTATGCTTTTTCTTCCTTTATGTGGGTTTAACTTCAGGTATTTTCATCTTTTTTGTGTTGTTACTGCTTCTGCATAAAGGTGCTTTTTATCAAAAACAAACAAAAAGCATCTATTTTAGCAGATTGTGGTTATGCACACCTGTAATCCCAGCACTCAGGAGGTTGAGATAAAAGGGTCACTTCTCGTTCCAGGCCAGCCTGGGCTGCATAGTATGTTCCAGGCCAGTCTGAACTACATAATGAGACCCCATCTAAAAAAAGTCATGAATTTAGCTGTAGTAAGAACCAACCAAGTCAGATGGGCTTCATTTGCATGCGGGCTGGTGTAAGAAAGGCAACCCTGCAGCTCCATGCTTCAGGGAAGAGGGGTAACCGTGGGAGAAGAATTAAAATCAGGACATGGAGTTTATAACATTATTTTATGATGGTTACCCAGAGTTAACACAAGAAAATGCAGGAAATCTGTCCACAACACTAAAGACATAGAATATTTAGCCAAGGGCCTGGTTCCCACAGCAATGTCCCATATGAGTCCAGATGAAGACCCAGAGCTCACGACAGTGCCTCCCACAAGTCCAGTTGGAGGTCAGGAGTCCACAAGAAGGACTCACACCAGTCTCTTTTATAGATCTGTGCTGGGAAGGCCCAAAGGTCAGTGGTGGAAGCTAGAAAGTCTATGCCAGCGGGGGGAAGGAGCTGTGCTGGTAGGTTGAGGGTTCTATGCTGGAGCCGAGAAGTCATGCTCAAAACAAAGACCAGGGCTGTCTTGAAAAGCACCACAGCCATCCTCAGCGACACGGAGGCCCCGAGCTCCTCTGACGACAAGCACAGTCTAGTACATGCCGGGAAGCCAGTGTGAGGAGTTCATCCTGGAGATTAAGTGGCACACGTCTTCCCCTCTGGATCCAGGAAGCAATGCTCGATGTGAGGACCAGAGCTTCTCCAGAACCAGTGGCTTAAACAGCAATGCATAGGAGAATTCACAATGCCACAATGCTGCAATGCCTCTATGCCACAATGCCACTATGCCACAATGCCACAACGCCTCTCTTTTCCTGCTACACGTCTCTATTCATGCTGGCAACTTTCTTCATGTGGAACATCTACACTCAGCACCATGGTGATTTAATTCCACTGGCATTAAGTTGGCACCAGTTTTTAATCTATAACAAAACCTAAGCAGATAGAGACCCGGGGGTGTGAGTGCAGGCTTCTGCAGAGCTGACCAGGCTCCTCACCTCACGATGCTGCCTTTTCTTGGAGACAGTTCTCTTAAAAACCAGGTTCTCCAACTCGGGCATGGTGGTGCATACTTGGAATCCCATCACTGCAGGGAGGCAGAGGCACAAGAACCGCAAGTTCAAATCCTGCCTCGGCACATTAGCAGCATGTGAGACCGTGTCTCAAAATAATAAACAAAGGGTTTGGAGTGCAGTAGTAGAGCAGCCCTGGGCTCAATCCCTAGTGCAGAAGGCAGCATGCAGCTTATTAACGTATGGGGAATTCTCCCCTGTCCAGCCCTGCGAGTTCCTCATGGTGAAGTTCCTGCCAGCTGAGAGACGCCAGTCCTGCTTTTGGGCTTTGCTGGATGCCCTGCCCTGCCCTGCCCTGCCCTGCAGGTCTATCCAGTCCCCGGACCTCAACCAGTCCCAGATACTAAGAGCAAAGGACCAGAAATGCTGCTCATTTCTTTCTTTCTTTTTTCTTGGCACTGGGGATCGAACTCATGACCTTGCACTTGCCAGGCAGGAACTTAAGCCACTGTGCTAAATCCCCAGCCCATGCTGCTCATTTCTATAAGACAAAGTGCTAAGGACGAAACAATAAGCAAGGTATGGAGTAACTCATCTTCCTTCCAGATCAGATATCACTGCTTTTGTGTCTGTTCCTGCCCCCAAGCAGAGGTCCTTAGCATCCTACCCACCTTCCCCAAGGGCAGCACTTGATACAAAGGGTTTATTGTAGGTTTGGTTTGGGGTTTTTTTAAACCTTAGTTTATTTTGTGGCATTAGGAGCTGAACCCCCAGGACCTTAGCTGTATAGTTCAGGTTGGCCTTGATCTCATGATGATCCTCCTGCCTCAGCTTTCTGACTGCTGGGATAACAGGCCTCTCTGCCTTTTTCTTTTCTTTCTTACTTAATACTTTCTTTCTTTCTTTTTCTTTTTTGAGACATGGTCTCATGAAATTGCTAAATTTCATGAGACCTTCCTCCTGCCTCAGCCTCTGAGAATGCTGAGGTTAAATGTGTACATAAAGCAGCTTGTTTTGCTTTTTGTTGTTGTTGTTGTTTTTGACACAGGGTCCTACTATGTAGTTCAGGCTGACCTCAAACCCTTGATGCTTCTGTCTCAGGCTTTCAAGGTGTAGGGTTACAGGTATGTGCTGTTGACCACCACCACAGCTTTTGTTTTGTTTTTGTTTTTCTTGATGTAATATTTTATGAACTACTGGCTGCCATGGTTACCATTATGGCATTAGCACTTTTTTTTTTGGTATCAGGAATTGAACTCACAACCTCATGCTTATGCCACTGAGCTAAATCCCTGGCTCTGGTTTTGTTTTTCTTTCCCTCTAGTCTTCCTCACAGAAGATGCAGAAGAGAATGTCTCTCACTTTTCCACAATGATGAACACTTACTGAGTTCCTCCTGTGGACCTACCAGTGTTCTAAATTCTTCCCATGTATTACTTCTTTTCATTCTGACAGCAGCCCTATGAAGAAATTACTATTATAACCCTTATTTTCCAGGTAAGGAAAATGACACACAAGGAACGGAGGCCAGATTTGGATTCTGCCAGCCAGGTTCCAGAGTCCATGACTGCTGCCCACGAAGGTGCGGTGTGTAAAACAAATTTGTAATATTGAGAGGAGAAGTGCACAAATGACGAGCCATGATTCCTCAGGTACCTGAAGTCACCCGAGGCATGAGTAGCATTTGTTTGTTTGTTTACTGCTTTTTCTTGAGACAAGCTCTTACCAGAATCAAACTCTGACCGTCTGCCTGCCTCTGCCTCCTGAGTGCTGGGATTACAGATGTGCACTACTGCGGCTGGCATGAATAGCATTGACGTTTAAACACGTGATTGGTAAGTTTTTGGACAGCTTTGGAGGAATGAATAATTTCTCACCTATGATCTTTGTTTGTGATATGATCTTCCATTGTAACTCAGGCTGACCTCAAATTTGTGATCCTCCTGGCCAGGCGCAGGGGTGCATGCTTATAATATCAGCACTCAGAGGGCTGAAGCAGGAGGATCGCTGGGAGTTTGAAGCCAGCCTGGGCTACATAGTGAGTTCAGGGACAGCCTGAACTACATAGAGAGAGCCTGTCTCAAAAAAAAAATTTCTTTCTTTGTGGCCCTCCTGCCTCACCCTCCCAAGGGCTGGGATGCTAGGAAATTCTTTGAGGTAAGAAACTATCCTTGTGCATTAGGAGATATTTAACAATATCTCCGGCCACTTCACAAATGGCCTCTGGAGGTGAAAACCACACCCAGATGAAAATTGCCAGTCTAGAGCAACATTAATTTAAGAGCTGGGTATGGCAGCATATGCCTGTGATCCCAGAACTTTGGAGGCTGAGGCAAGAGGATTGCTGTAAGTTCAAGGCCAGCCTGAACTCCAGAGCAAGACTGCATCCAAAGAAAAAAATATTTTTACAAAAAGCTACTTCTTGATGCAGCAATCACGGTTCTGAGTTTTACTGGAATGAGCTGGAACAGTTGTGTCAGAGGGTGTCTGCACGCCCATACCTATTGCAACAGCATTTACAACAGAAGGGATGATCAGCCAGGCACAGTAGCACAACCTGTACCCCAGCACTGGGTAGCTGAGGCAGGAGGCTCTTGATTTCAAGGCCAGCAGGGGCTAAAAAGAGAGACTATGTTAAAAAAAAAAGATATGAAATCAGCATTAAACCTGTGTTTACAAATGACTAATGCAGCATATACACCGGGGATGTTATTCAGCCTTTCAAAGAAAGGGCACCGCCGCAGCTCTGTGGGTGGCACTAGAAGACACTGTGCTGAGTAACGTAACCAGGTGCAGAGAGACAAACACAGCTGCCTGAGGGAGAAGGGAGACTGCCGGCGGGGCGGGTGGGGAGGAGGGACCATTACAGGTACAAAGTGTCACCGGGAAGGTGAGGTTTGAGGTGGATTGCACAACCGGGTGACTCTACTCAGTAGCAGTGTGCATTGCAGAAGAACTGAGTAAATCTCAGGTATCTCACCAAAGAGAAGGCGAGATGGCAGCGATGTGAGTTAGCTTGGTCTAATCATTCTACATTGCATGTGTAACAATCACTGCCCTGTACAAGTACGATTTCTCAGTGACAAATGACATTAAATAAAACCAAAAGCTATTTTTTGATCGCTTGTATTAATGAAGGAAGAGGGGAGCCAGGACAGGTAGTATGTGCCTGTGATCTTAGCACTCAGGAGGCTGAGGCAAGAGGATCACTGTGAGTTCAAGGCCAGCCTAGACTGCACAGTGAGACCCTGCCTGGAAAAAAAAAGGAAAAAGAAAGAGGCTAAACATAACCCAGGTGGCAAAACAGTGCAAGACTTTCATTTCTCTGCATGGCAGCATTGCTGGTAGCCTGTCCTGGCTCTGCTGGAAAGCATCTTCTGAGCCTTCTCTCCCCTGCCCCCAGTGCTGCAGTGTGCCTCTCCCTGCCTCCTTCCGCCCGAGGGCCTGACCCTCCACCTGTGCTGGTCCCAGCCTGTCCTGTTTCTCAGGGGCTATTCCATCATTACGCTTTTTCTTTTTCAAAAAAGTATTTAAACTAGGCGTGGTGACCCGCACCTGTAATCCCAGCACTGAAGAAGCGGAAGCAAGAGGAGCACCATAAATTTGAGGCCAGCCTGGGTACATAGTGAGTTCAAGACCAGCCTGGACTACATTGAAAGAGACCCTGACCCAAAAAAAAGCGAAAAATATAAATAAAATAAGTAAACTTATTAGTAAGTGTCTTCTTTGAGACATAATGGCTTTCATTGTGGGTGCTTGGTACATCTCATATCTTTTGTTTTTTTTAGGGGGGTACTTGGGATCAAACTCAGGACCTTGCACTTGCAGGCAGGCACTTAGGCCACTGATCTATATCCCCAGCCCCTGGTATATGTCGCATTTTAACTTTTTTTTTTAACTTTTTTTCCCATTGAGACAGAATCTCACTTTGTAGCCCAGGCTGGCCCCAAACTCATAGCAATCCTCCTGCCTCAGCCTCCTAAATGCTGGAATTAGAGGTGTGTGCCACCGTGCCCAGAAACATTTTATTTTTGATGTTCTCTTTCCCTCCCCTCACCTCCCTCCCTTAATCTCTTGGTCCCTTTCCCGTTTGTAGTAGATTTTATTTCTGTTTCCTTTTACCTATCTTTTATTTTGCCCTTTATTTATATTTTTGATTTCTCATATAAGAGTAACCATACTGTCTTAGTTACTTTTCTCTCATTGCTAAGACAAAATACCCAAAACCCAAAATTAAGGAAGGAAATGTTTATTTAGCTCACAGTTTGTGAAGGTCTCAGTCCTTAATCAGCTGGCTCCAAGGCAGGGTGGCACATAGTAGAGGGGCAACAGTTCAAGGCAGCAGAAGACAGCAAAAGCAGCTTGAAATTTGGGGGAGTCTGATTTTTTAAAGTTCTTTATATATTCTAGATATTAGTCCTTTGCCTGAGGAGTAGCTGGTAAAATTTTTCCCCATTCTGTGTGTTGTCTACTCACTATTGGTGGCTTTTTGCACTGTGAAGAAGATTTTTAATTTGATATGATCCTAGTTCTTGGTTCTTTGTAGTATTCCTGTGTGATCAGGGTTTTGTTCATAAAGTGTTTGCCTACTTTACATCTTTGAGAGAGTTAACTATTCTATCTTCTAGCAGATTAATTGTTTCCAGGTTTATAGTTAGATCTTTGATTCATTTTGATTTTAATTTAGTGCATGGGGAGACATATGGGTCTACTTTTAGTCTTCTACATGTGGAAAGCCAGTTTTCCCATTTATTGAAGAGGCTATCTTTCTTCCAGGGAAGGTATTTGGTCACTTTTTCAAAAATAAGGTAGCTAAGCATGCTCCCAGTTGTTTCTGCATACTCTAATCTGTTCCATTGATCTTCATGTCTGTTTTGTTTTTGCCAGTACCATGGATTTTTTATCATATCTCAATTATTTTTATTTATTTATTTTAAAGAAAATAAAACCAAACAAAAGAAAACATAATAAAACTAATCAGAATAGAACAATAAAAGCCATACAGAACTTCAAAACAAGATAATACAAAATCAACAATGGCTGCCATAATGTCTCTTATTTTCTTTAAAATAGCTGTCCATACCATCAGACATAATAAAATCAAGCAAAACAAAACAGAATAAAACCAATCAAAACAGAACATTGAATAAAACAAAACAATAAAATGAAACAAAGCAAAACAGTAAGAACAATATTGGGTGTCAAACACAAGACAAAAGGAAATCCCTGATATTTGCTATATTGCATATTGTTATCCTCTTAATAGATGCTCAGACTACCAACCTTAAGCCTGCAAAATCAATCAAACAATACAAGCATTAATTTGTTTTGGTGCCTCAGTTGCTATGAACACAGTCTGTCCTCCAGATCAGCTGGTTGCTTGCTTGGGATGGGGTCGTTCTTGTCTCCCAGGCTGCATGCTGGTTGGCTCATGGGAAGGGTGCATCGGCTTCTTGTTACTCCTCCCAGGCCCAGCATGGCTTGCCCATTTTTGTTTTGTTTTTGTCATGGTAGCTCTGTAGCACAGCTTCAAATCAGGTATAATAATGGTCCTGCCTTGCCCTTGCTGCCCAAAATTACTTTTGTCATTCCAGGTCTCTTACGATTGCATATGAATTTTAGGATTGTTTTCTCTAGTTCTGTGAGGAATGCCACTGGTATTTTGATTGGGGTGGCATTAAATCTGTGTAACAGTTTCAGAAATATGGTCATTTTCACTATATTGATTTTCCCAATACAAGAATACAGATGTCTTTCCATCTTCTGTTATCTTCTTTCAGAGTACTGTAGTTTTCAATGTAAAGGTCTTTCACTTCCTTCGTTAGGTTGATTCCTAAGTATTTCATTTTTCTTGATGCTATTGTGAAAGGTATTGCTTCCCTGATTTCTCTCAGTGAACTTGTTATTCACTGATTCTTAATGAGTTTTGAATGTTAACTTTGTATCCTGCTATGGTACTAAATTTGATTGTTAATTTTAGGTGTCTTTTGGTGGAATTTTTGGGGTCTTTTATGTAGAATATCATACCATCAGCAAGTAATGACAATTTAATGTTTTTTTCCTACTTTTTTTTTTTTTTTTTGGTGGTACCAGGGATTGAACTCACAACCTTGTGCTTGCCAGGCAGGCACTTATGCCACTGAGCTAAATCCCCAGCCCATTCCTACCCATCTTCCTTTCTCTTCTTTCTCATGTCTAATTGCTCTGGATAATGTTTCCAGAACTATATTGAACAGTGGCCATTCTTGTGTTGTTCCTGATTTTAGAGTGAAGGTTTTCAGTTTCTGCCCATTTAGTACAATGCTGCCTGTTGGTTTGTTATGCAGGGCTTTTATCAGGTTGAGATAAAGCCCATCTATTTCAATTTTCTTTGTTTGTTGTTTGTTTGTTTGTTTGTTTTTTAACCATGAATGAGTGTTGAACTTTGTCAAACGCTTTTCTATATCTTCTGAGATGAACGTGTGGTATTTCTCTTGGCTCTGTTGATATGGTGTATTACATTTACTGATTTGCATATGTTGAACCATCCCTGCATCCCTGGGACACCGAGAGTCCATCTCACTCTGGAAAGAAGGGCTATCATCAGGAAATCAACCAGTGAGCAATACTGGCAAGGCTATGGGAAAAGGAAGTGTAAACTGGTACAACCACTACGGAAATAAATGTGGAGATTCCGCCAAAAACTAAAACCTCCATTTGACCCAACTCTACCCTTCTAAGTGTCTTCTTAAGAGTTAAAAACATCATACTGCAGCGTCACATACACCCATGTTTATAGAAGCACAATTCATAATAGACATATCATGGAAACAGCCCATATGCCCATCAACAGATGAATGATGAGGAAAATGTAGTATTTATAGACAAAGGAGTACTACTCTGCCGTAAAAAAGGTAAACTGAGTCATTTTTTTTAGGTAAATGGATGCACCTTGAGATGGTAATGGTAAGTGAAACAAATCAGACAGACAAGTTTCAGTATCACATTGTTTCTGTTGCATGAGAAACCCAAAGGGACAATTAGGAGGAAAATGGAGGGAGTTACTGGGGAGCAGGAAGAACCTGTTCAAACAGGAAGGGAACCAAGGGAGGAGATAGGAAGAAGGGAAGGAAGGGAATGGGAAAAGGGGGGGAACAGGGAAAAGCCTTTGTAAATGGGAAAGGGGAGGAGGGCTGAAGGGAGGAGAGGCGAGTGGGAAGAAGGGAAGGATTAAGACAAACAGGATCACGTATAGGCACACGTTCCCTTTGGTGGTTGTTGCTGTTGTTGCTGGGACAGAGTCTGGCCATGTCATGCAGGCTGGCCTCCAACTCCTAGAGACCCTCCTGCTTCAGTCTCCTGAGTGCTGGGATGACAGCACGGCTCGCACTCCCAGTCCCGCCACATCTTAATTCCATCACCTTGGCTTGAGTCCGCTCCATCCTTTCTTCCCTCTCCACTTTCTCTCTCCCTCCATCCCACTCACTTCTTTGGCTGAGGCGTTTGCTAGCTCACTGCGGGCCTTCTGGCACTCCCGGGCACTGCAGCTCTTCTCCCCACGGCGAGGCCCTTCTGATTCTCCTCCTCTCGTGACTCATCACTCAGGAAATTTAATGCTGATAAAACGCCGGTGTCCGGTGTGCAGCCCGTAGCAATCTTTCCGCGGTCATCACACCGGCATCTTTACAGCTGCCTCCTGGGGGCCTCTGTGTTCCAGGGTCCACCTGGGGATCGCTGCCCTGAGCTGTCATGCTCCTCTGGCTCCCTTGAATTTAAAGTCTGCTTTCCTCCAAACAAAACAAGGGATAGTTTCTTCAGGCCCCTGGTATTTCATTCATTTTTTGGTACTGGGGTTGAACATAGGTCCTTCAAACTGAGCCGAATCCCAGCCCCCCGGCCCAGTTTTTTTTTTTTTTTTTTGTACTGGGAATCAAGTTAACAACCTTGCACTAGCCAGGCAGGCACTGACTGTGATGCTGAGCTATTACCTCAGCCCTCCCCTCCTTTTCTTAAAACTCCCCAGCCCTTTACAGTTTCTTTAAAATTTATATTTTGAAACAGGGTTTTGCCAAGTCATTAAATTACTCAGGCTGAGCTTAAATTTACAATTTTCCTGCCTCAGCCTCCCAGAATGCCAGGATTGCAGGCACTATGCTCAGTTTAGAGCTTAACTTACTGTGCTAACTCTTCTCACCTTTCTTTTTATTATTTTTTTTTGGCGCCGGGGATCGAACTCACTACCTTGTGCTTGCCAGGTAGGCTCTTACACTGCTAAGCTAAACCCCAGGCCCTTTTTCACCTTTCTTAACAGCTACAGGGGTGATTTATTTTTCTTTCTCCCTCTTCCTTTCCCCCTCCCCTTCCTTCCCCTCCTTTCTCCTTCCCCTTGTTTAGAAAAGGGTTTTGTGTGCAGTGCAGGCTGGCCTTGAACTCATTATGTAGCCCAGGCTCCATGACAGCCAGGTTTTGTGAGAAGAGATTCACTGTCTTCATTTCCTCACCTCTGTAATTCCCTCACCTGCTCCTTCTAGTGTGCTGTCTCACATCCTGACCCGATCTGTCCAGTTTCCTGAGACAGATACCTAGCAATCATCATCAACGTCGTCGGAGACATAGCCTTGCCGTCACCAGGCCTTGCAGACTCTATATTCGTAGGGTAAGGAATCTGTCTCCGTTCTGCTCTCCCCCTGCCATCACCACGCTAGGGAGATTCCAGCAGCCTCGAGAGCCTATTCCCAGCCTCCAGCTGTACTCTGCACTAATCTATTCTCCACTCCCTGGCTCTGAGTGATTTCTCCAACACCAAGCCTGGCCGTGCTGCTGCAGCCCTGTTTAACCTCGTGCAGTCACTCCCCACGGCCCTCAGGGTCAGTTCTGAATGCCTGCCCTTGGGCTGTAAGCAGAGCACGTGTGCAGTGAGTGTGCAGGTGTGAAAGTCACACGCTCTCTGGCCGGGATGGTGCAGGCACTGATGCCCATTGTAAAGGACCTCACTGGCTCCCCGAGTGGAGTGGGGTGAGGGTGTCAGCTGGTCAAACCATGGCTTCCCGAGGAGCCCTCACTGCTGTCCTCTCAGTCTCACGGGACCACTCCTCCCTTAACGTCACACTGGCCTTGTTGTGGTTCCCAGAATGCGCCATCAAACATGCAGTTCATTTACTTCGTTTGAGTCCTCTTTCCTGTGGCTTCATCCCCATACTGCTGTCCCCAGCATGCGGAGCTGCTCTAGTAGGAGAGGACAGCCGGCCTGTGACAGAGGGAGAGTCCCCTGAGAGACCCTCGCCTGGCTCACAGTTTTCTGTGAATAATGTCATCTTCCATTTAGGCACAAGAGTCGGTGTCAGCAAACTTTCAGGAGTCAAGAACTGAGTCAACTCGTGCAAGGCCAAGAAAGTGAGGAGAAGGAGAGAACACTCTCTCCAGCCACGGCTCAACAGCATCCCTCCCACCAACTGGAGTACACACCACCAATCCCACTTCCTTTGGCCCTCTTGACCTTAGGGTTAAACCTAGCAGACAGGCCAAACAATTGATGGGTAGCCGGGCGTGGTGGCTCACTCCTGTAATCCCAGCATTTGGGAGGCTGGGGCAGGAGGATTGCTGTGAGTTCAAGGCCAGCCTGGGCTACAAAGTGAGTTCAAGACCAGCCTGAACTTCATAGTGAGACCCTGTCTCAAAAAGACTAAGAACAAGGACTGGGGATTTGCTCAGTGATGCAAGCACCTGCCTGGCAAGCACAAAGTCATGAGTTCGATCCCAGGTACAAAAATGAAAACAAACAAACCCCCAAACATTTGATAGGTTTCTATCAGTTAATGTTTCTGCTTCCACTCAGCCTGGAGTTTGGATGGGCTATCTTTGGAAAATAGAGGAGAGCATTTTGTGGGGAAGGGAGGAAAAAGGCGTAGAGTTTGGAGGGGTCAACCCTAGATCAGCAAGAAGGCACTAGGATGTAAACTCCAGGGCAGTGTCTCAAACCTGGTTAGATCCACATGGGGACTTTTAAAAACTGCCATTTCCCAGGGTCTATGACAGAGATTTCAATCAGAGTACGGGAGCTCAATATTTTTGATAAAACTCCTTAAAGGACTCCTCTGTGTAATAAGGCTTGAGAACTCTACTGGTACAAGAAATGGGGATGCAAAACTGACAAAAAAACAAAAACACAGGCAGGTGTGGAATATGACTGGCAGACACCGTGGCAATGGGGTTAGAGGAGATTGGTGAGTTCAAAGCAGCAGTGTACAAAAGACAAAACCAAAAAACCAAAGAAGTGGTATGAGCTACTGATTGCCTAGAGAAGGTGACATAAGCTGGTCCCCAGCAGCAGAAAGCCAGATGCTGCCAAGTGTGGTGGTGCAAGGTGCAGACATGGAAAGCACCAAAGGTCACTGCCACTGTCCAGTATGAGACTGGCCTCATGTGTCCCTGCGTGTGGAACAGGATCTGGGTGTCCTACACAGATGCCACAGTGCAAAGAGCCAGAGCTGCCATCACTGTGACCCCACTGCCCTGCTCTATGTGTCATGCATGGATCCAAAATTCAGAAACGACTCATTGCAAAGGGCACAACCAGCTATAATAACACTGCTGACTTCTATGTTTGTTGTTATTGTTGTTTTTTACACAGGATCTTGCCAAGTAGTTCAGACTGGTTTTTAACTTGCTATGTTGTCCAGGTTGGCTTCAAACTCGTGGTGATCCTCCTGCCTCAGCCTCTGGAGTACAGGGATTGCAGGCATGCACTACCACGCCTGGCAGCACCGCTCACTTCTGTGCTGCATGAAACAAAATTCTCCAACACAGTGATGTATAACCCTGGCTGCTCTCTGGGTGGGTGGCACCTAGAAGTGACTATTTGAAGCCTGTCTCAGCAGGAAAATCAATGTGTGGGAGAGAGAGCATGGCTCACGTAGAGCTGTTTTTATTCCTGATTGCCATTTTACACAGCATAGCCTGAAACGGGGTGTCCCGGCTGCTGGAGCCTCTGTTGGTGTGCGCTGTCCTGTCCTCGTAGCAGCTCCACACCGCTCCTGTCTGAAGCGTCGTCCAGCTGCCTCGGCATCCCTGCCGGGGACTCCCTCTCCCCTCTTCCTGTTCCTGCAGACCCAGGGAACACCCACCTCCCTCAGGAGGGTTCTCTAAGTCACTGCACAAATGCGCCTGCTTCCCCTGAGTTCTCTAACGCTGGATTGGCCACTCTGCATGCCAGTATTTATCTAATGCAGTTATTATTATGTGAAACGGGAGAATGATTAGTACATGACAATTTAGTGTTAATTTGTTCCCTGAGTGTTCTAAGGTAAGTTTAATGTTATTAACTGCTTAACTACTGAGAAAAAAAAGTACCGCACAAAACATCACTTTGCCAAAATCATACCAAAAAAAAAAGGAGACTAAGTGTAGAGGTGCAAAGTCTATAACCTCAGCCCTTGGGAGGTTGAGGCAGGAGGGTTGTTGCAAGTTCAAGGCCAGCCTTAACTACATATCTGAGACTCTGTCTCAAAGAACACCACCACCAATAAGCCTTGCCTATGAAGGAAGGAAAAACGGGACTGGGCTATGATAAACAAGGAAGTAAACTACTAAGCAATCTTTTTTTACCAGTGCTGGCCAAGCATAGGGCCTCGGGCATACTGGGCCACCTGCACCCATGAATGACACTCCCAGACTCAAGGTAATTTTCTGTTCCTGTGCAATTTAAATTGAACCTGGAAAGATGAGTAACAAGGCAGGAGAAAGGGAAGCCTCTGGCACTACAAAGCGACTGACACAGCAAGGCCGAGAGGCCGGAGTGTGCTGGGAAGATGCAGCTGAGGAAACAGCCATCTGACAGGAGCAGAGAGGCTCCATGAGCCAAATGGGGTCCATGAGGTTCGGTGGGTCTTGAAAGCCAGGCAAAGGGATTTCAACCAAGCCTAGGGTGTGAGCACCCAGGAGGACCCAGTATCAGGGAAATGGGATGGCCTAAAGTCAAAAGGGGACGGAAGCTCAAGGAAGGGGACACGAGGTGACTGTAGAGAACCAGGAACCAAGGCAAAGGGTTCAGAGGGGTGAGCATGGGAGGCGGGAGCAGGAGAGACGTTTCACCGGCACTGGCTACACTCAGACACAGAGAGACACAGCTGAGCCAAGACGTGTCTGTACTCAGGGGACCAGGAAGTCAGGGGGTAAGTTAGGCCCAGCATGAGCTGCTATTTCCCTTGATGGAAGCCCACTTTCACAGTAAAGCAAGCTCTAATCGTTCTGATGAATTGCTGTTTTCCTTGAGTGAGTAACTATGCTGAAAGGGGCTCAGAGTTCTACATATTTTTTTAATTTTTTCCCTCCCTTCCTCCCTTTGGGTAATTGATGAAAGTAATTTCATTAATTGGTGAATAGATGAAGTAGATTTGGTCTCTCTCTCTCTCTTTTTTTTATCCATCCAGTATCAGGGAATCCCAAGCCAAGACCAGGACCTCAGCCAAGATCCATGTCTTTTAAACGCTGCTCCAAGAACTTTCCTAGACTGTGCTGGATACAAAGGGCTTGAACATCAAAGCATCTCTCAGTGTGGATTTCTCAATTTGTCTGACCATGGAAGTTTTTTTTAAATGAGTGGTTAATTTTTAACAGAAGATTTAGCCTTTTGTGAGCAGCCCCGGTAAGCTCCATTTCAATCCATGTGCATATGAACTGTCTAGCTGGTTGGGTTTCTAAACAAAAACTCTGGCGTTTTGCTAATCCTCACCTCTAGCTGGGCATGGTGAAGCACACCTGTAATCCCAGCACCTGGGAGCCTGAGGCAAGAGGATTCCTGTGAGTTTGAGGCCAGCCTGGACCACATAGTGAGTTCAAGGTCAGCCTGAACTATATAGGGAGACCCTGTCTTAAAAAAATATTAATACAATTTTAGAGTTTAAAAGATCTTTACTTCCCACCCAAATTGAAACGGCCAGACGAAACAGGTGTCATCCTGCCTCTGTATGTTTGCAGACAACCAGGACAGCTCTGACTACTCTACAGTTCTTTCTTATCTCACTTTGAGTGCTACCCTCACTGCAGTGTGACCAACAGGAATAGCACAGGCCTTGGAGTCAGTAGAATCGGGTGAGGAGTTACATAAATGCATCTTTGGTTTTTTTCTTTTTTTTTGTACCAGGGATCAAACTCAGGACCTTGCATTTGACAGACAGGCACTTATGCCACTAAGGTACATCTCTAGCCACTTTCAGTTTTTTAGGTACTGAAGTCAGTTGTGGTATTATCCCAAGTGTTCTTTAAAATTTTTTAAAATCAGATTTTATTGATACATTTTGTATATACATAATGATCACATTCATCACGCATGTACATGCATTATAACCTTTTCCATTTCCCCACCCTGCCTCAACCCCTTCTCCCCTCTCCATTCACAAGCTTTGTTTCCACGTTTTCCTTTTTTTTTTTTTACTTTTCCCTTCTTTTCATCCTCTTGTTTCCCTCTGCATTTGAGCATTTTCTTCCTATTTCACAATATTTATTAACATTTTGGTCCTTATTTATACTTTTGGTCTCTCACACCAGAGAAATGATGCTGTATTTACACATATGTCTGATTTATTTCACTTAAGAGTATGGATTTAAGGTGCATCTATTTTCCTAGAAATGTCTCAAGCATATCCTTCTTTTTGACAAAGTAGTATTCTACTGCATCAAAAAACAGTATGTTCTTTATCCATTCACCAGTTGATGGGCACTTGGATAGTTTCCAAGATTTGCCTATTACAAACTGTGCTGCTATAAACAGGTGTGCATATGTTGCTGTAGTATGATGTTTTTAATTCTTTTGGGAAGATACCAAGAAGGGAAATAGCTGGGTCAAATGGAACTTCTAGTCCTTTTTTTTTTTTTTTTTGAGACAGCTTCACTATACAATTTAGACTGGGCTTGAACTCACTTTGTAGCTCAGGCTGGCCTCAAACTTGCAGCAATCCTCCTGCCTCAGCCTCCTGAGAGCTGGGATTACAGGCATGTGCTGCAATGCCCACTATTGTCCTAGTTTTTTGAGAAATCTCCATGCTGATTTCCACAGTAGTTGCATCTGTCTACATTCCCACCAAGAGTGAGAAGGGTCCCCCTTTTCCCATATCTCCACCAACATTAAATTTATTTTTTGACAGTGTGTCTTGCTATGTTGCCTGGTTGGCCTTGAACTTTTGATCTTGCCTCTCCCCCAAATTAAGATTACAACTGTGGGCAACTGAACCTGGTCTTAGGGTGTTCTTTCTCAAGGGTGAGTGTCCACCAGCATTTCCCCTCTCAGCCTTGGCGTGTCTGTTAGGAGCGCGGTACCCACACCTGAACAAATTATGCTTGGGAAGTCCGGTGCCTCTGCTACTACACGCACTACCTCTCTTCACGAGGTGCAGAGTTCTTCCAGTTCTTCTGTTAGCTGTATAATATTACTGCTTTGACTCTATAAAGCTTCCCCATACATTTTCTAAGAAACAAATGTTATATGCTTTACTTGCTAGATAGTTACTATGTTACATTCTACCACTGAAGATTTTTCTTGTGTCTGTGGGGGTGTGTACTCACACCCGACAGGGTCTCGCTCTGTAGTTTAGGCTGGGCTTGAACTCATCACTCAGCCCAAATTGGTCTTGAAATTGAGGTGATCCTCTTGCCTCAGCCTCCGGAATGCTGGGACTTATGGGCGTGTGCCAACCATGCCCAGCCACGACCTTGAAGTACTGCTTTGGTCTGTGAGTTGCTGTGAGTTCAGCTGGCCCTCAGTTGCAAGCCTCTCTCAGGTGCATAATATACAAAATTTGGGGGTGTCAATTTCTCTAAAATTACCGGTAGGAGGCATGAGGATCGCTGGG
The DNA here is from genome assembly GCA_004027455.1 of Hydrochoerus hydrochaeris. NCBI lineage: Eukaryota > Metazoa > Chordata > Mammalia > Rodentia > Hydrochaeridae > Hydrochoerus > Hydrochoerus hydrochaeris. The sequence goes on from PVLA01010030.1 coordinate 27,356, forward strand.
TCCTCTCAATTTTTAGGTCTTTGGGCGACAGGTGAGGTGCGGGTTAGGGTGAGCTCAAGGCTGAGGCCTGGCGCCACTGGCGTCGTTCAGTAACCAAGGAGATAGCAACCCCTCCCCCGCGCCTCTGGTAGTGCTGTAAACTACAATTCCCATCAGCCGATTGTATCTCCTGGACCGCCAGTGGTCAGGACGTGGCCTGTGGACGTCTGCGGTCCTGCCGCAGTGACCCTTGCAGTTGAATTTGCGGCAGGGCCTCACGATTTCTCGGAACTACAAGTCCCGTGAGCCCAGGCTGTGCGCACGCGCAGAGCCGCCGGCGCGCTGTCCCTCGGCTCCTCGGCCCCTCTGTCCCAGCAGGAGCGGGAGGAGGGCGGGGGAAGGAGGAGAAGGAGGAGGAGGAGGAAGAGGAGGCGGGTTCGGCGCGCTGCGTTAGCTGCGGCCCGGCTCCGGAGGGGCGGCCCCGGCGGCGGCCCGGGTGACGATGGACCCCGCCGAGGCGGTGCTGCAGGAGAAGGCGCTCAAGTTCATGGTGAGGGGCCTGCGGGCCGCGGCGCGGCGAGGCGCGGCGTCGGGCCTAGGCCCTGGGGAGCGCGGAGCCGCACCGAGCCCGCGGCGGGGCTGGGCCGGGCGCGGTGCGGGCCGGGGGCGGCCCCTCCGCCATCTTGCGGACGGGCGGGGGCGGGGGCTCGCGCGGGCGCGCGGGGACGGTTGCGGGGCGGCGCGGAGGCCGGCGCGGCCTTGGCGGGGTCACGGTGGGGTGAGGCCGCCCGGGGCGGCGCGGCGCGGAGCGCGGCGGATTGAGGACGGAGGCTCGGCCGTGGGCGGCCGCTGGCTTCGGAGGAGGAGGCGGAGGAAGTGGGGCTTTTCGTTGCGGGGGTGGAGCCGCCGCTCGGCCGACCAGTGTGGACGAACTCCGGGCGGCGCGGCCTTCCTCGGGGCTAGAGGGCGGCGGACCGGGCGGCGGGGCGGGGCCTGCGAGCCGGAGCGGAGGTGTCCGAAAAAGGGGTGTCGCGTGGCCGCTCCCCTCTAGTGTGCGAGGCCAGGCGAGGCGGCTAGAGGTAGGCTGATGGTGAGGGAAACGGGCACGGAAGGTCGGGTCAAAGTGAATACGAGAAACAACAAAACACAGCAACTGAATTGTGAGGCAGTAAAATGTGGGTGTGCCGGAGAAGGAAAGACCCTGGAGATTGGAGTCGGACAGTCCCAGCAGAAGTGAGCAGATCGGTGGAGAAATTTAGGAGGGAAGCGGGGCTTGTAGGTAGTGGGGAAGGTGAGCGTTCAAGGTTGGTTACGCATCAGCTTTGGGGTTGAAGTGTGATGTGATTTTGTTAGATTTTGTTATGTTTCAACTCCTTAGAGCCTGTTTAACTTTGTATCAACCCCCACCCCCTTTTTGCTGTACTTATTTTGGCCAAATTTGGTCTTGACATTTGATCCTTTAATCTGATGCTTCTTACGTATCCCAGGTATAAAACCAGACTGTGGTTACAGTAAAGAGTGATAGACTGCATAGAGTTTTAGTTTAACAGGTGGCCTTAAGGACGTTGATATTATTTGCAGTCAGGTCTTGCTTTTGCTTCTTGGGGAGAGGGGATTGAGATAGAGTCTTGTTATGTAGCAGGCTAGCCTCAGCTTCCCCAGTGTTGATATTACAGGTGTGCACCACTGTGCCCAGCAGGTCTTGCTTTTTCAGAAGTAACTGTGACCTATTACTCCAAACTTCATTCCTTTGTTAAATAACACCAAATTGTGTCTTTGCCTAAAATACCATGTGCATAATAAACCAATTGAAGTTGGGCTTTAAACTGTCCCATTTATGAGTATTTTTGTAGAAAGTGGTCAAATTTAAAACTTTATTTTTTTGACATGTAATTTGGGTTGGTCTTGAATTCACTATATAGCCCAGAGTGGCCATAAAATCATAGCAGTCCTCCTGCCTAAGCCTCCTAAGTGCTGGGATTATAACATTGTTAAAATTCTATAACATTGAGAGGAGACCTTGAAATTTTTTGATTTTAGAAGTGATAGTTATCTTTTCTCTAGTTGGCATCTAGATTTAAATTAGAAAAGTGGTAACTGCTTGTTGGGCATGGTGGAAGCACACCTGTAATCCCAGCACTTGGGAGGCTGGAGCAGGAGAATCACTGGGAGTTTGAGACCAGCCTGGGTACACAGTAAGACTATGCTTAAAAATAAAACAGCCAATCAACCCCAAGAAGAGCAAAAAAACCAAAAGCAGGAAAGTAGTGGCTGCACATTTTAGTTTTCCTATATAAAGGTTTGACTCTTAACTCTAACTCTGATCCTTGTGTTAGATTTATGAGGTATGATTTACAGATCATAATGAGACATTGTGAGATCACCCTCTTCCACTGCCCATTAGACCTCGGCTTCAGAACATCTTCAACTTGTTCATGTCTGCTTTGTACCACTGAGCTGTGGTTGTAGGGTGGCCTCCTGCCAGAGTTAAAGCAGACCTAGAGTGCCATGTGGTACTTTGTCACTTTTGGGGCACCACACATTATTAAATGTCAAGTCAGTTGTCACTGGTTGAAGCCAGTAGTTTCTTTAATTTTAGTTACTTCCTTTTTTACTCTTGCTTGCTGTTGTGGTTGCTGTTTGAGAAAAGGCCAGTTTCAGCTCTGTAGCAGACTCACTATGAATCTCAGTAAGTCACAACTTGCATTGGTCCCATTTGCCCTGCTGTAACGTGTCCATTTACAGAGTCAGTTTTGAGATAGGAGGATTCTATATTTGAGCTTGTGTTAACTAGTGCACAATATATATGGAAGTGCTTTTTAGTCAGTTCAGTTTTTTGTTTAGTATTTGGTTTTATTCTGACTTTAGCTTTAACTTCTGTTTGTGAATTGCTAATAACAGCCTTGATATAGATATTCTGATCCATACTTTAAAAAACATAAAATTTGTTTAAATGGATGCTGTCATCAGTGTATTCTTTGATGTAGTACTTTAAGACCCTTAAAATAAAATCTTATTAATAAGATTGCTAATTTGGAGTTGACTATAACTTAACACAGGGTCTAGTTTTGTCTTACCCTGGGATACTTATGAAAAGTACTTTAAGCAGATTGTTTATTTCTAAAAATAAATAATATGAAAGCAATGGTTTATATGAAACACATGCTTTTGGCTCTCATCCAGGTTTAGCAGGTCCTCAAGGACCTTCCCTAAAAGTATTTCCTTGAGTCAACAAAATTTAAATCAGTAAAAATAAATAGGGACAAGCATACAGAAAATACAGGCCTTTTATATATATGTTTTTCAATCTCCCCTATACTTTTTTTTTTTGGTACCGGGGATTGAACTTACAACCTCACTCTTGCCAGGCAGGTGCTTAAGCCACTGAGATAAATCCTCAGCCCTCCCCTATATGAGCAGCATATTTATTGAGAGAAAAAAACGTTTCTGAGAGAGAGAGAGAGACATAAAGGGTCTCGAGTGAGTTGCCAAGGACCTTGCCTTTTCTAGGGATTTTTGTAGAACAAAGCCACAGTGAAGTTGGTCCAAGGTGGGGACAAATGGGAACTGGCAAGGTGGGCATAAGGTAGGACAGAGCAATGGTATGATTACGAGTATAATCCTTAGGTAAAATTGATTAAATTAGGATCAAATGGAGAAGTGAGTCATGTAGCAAGTGGGCATGAATACTGAATAGGGGGCCCTTTCCTGAAGGCATTGGGTTAGTGGATCCTTCTGGCTTCCTCCAGGTGATCTGATAACCTATTTGGAATATCAGTCTCTGATGTTTATTCTTAGGGGAGTTACCAATATACATTTAAAAAGCTGTGGTAAACTGACATTTACTTTTAAAACCAGACGCTATATATTGTTCAGCCAGTTACAGAATCAAATGGGAGAACACATAAAACTTGGACGAAATAATTTTAGGACATGTAGAGGTAGTTCTGCTTTTTGGGCGCTGAGGATCAAAAACACAGGGCCTCCCATGCTAGGCAAGTATCTGCCTCTCATGCAGCTTTTTTTTTTTTTTTTTTACTGTAATGGGTAAAGAATTGGTAGGTGAAACAGTATAAAAGATAAATACGGCCAGTTAACAAACTGCAACCTCAAAGCTTATTATTTTTTGTCTTTTTGAGACAGGGTCTTGCTATGCAGTTCAGGCTGGCCTTGAACTCACTTTGTAGCCCATACTGGTCTGGAACTTGCAACAATCCTACCTCATCCTCCAGCTGCTGGAATTGCAGGTGTGTGCCACCACTCCTGGCGTCTATACTTAGTAGTTTGAAAAAACCCAGTATATTATTTACCTCAAATTGGGTGTTTTTTCTGCTTCATTTGGTGTTGGCTGGGCTACCTGCATGACTAGGATTAATTCACTGATTACCTTCCTGCACTTGGCTGACTCCCAGCTGAGAGTTCAGCTAGGGTTTGTCTTACTGTTTTTGTTTTTTTTTTCTTGGATGTGGGATTGAACTCACAACCTCAGGCTTACCAGGTCTGGTCCTTAGACAGCTAAGCTAAAGCCCAGATCTGTCTTAACTTTTTCCACTGCTGAGACAAAAATACACAACACTCAAAGTTAAAGGAGGAAAGGTTTATTTAGCTTACAGTCAGTCCATAATCACTGGCTGCTAGGCAGGGTGCATGGCAGATAGGCACCGAAGAGGAGGACCAGTTCATGGTGGCAGGTGGTAGCAAAGCAACAAGAGGCAAGACAAGCCTCTTTCTGTCCCTTATAGTGTATCCAGGCTACTGGAATTAGGGCGGTGCCAAACTGATTAATGGATTAATTAGTAATCACCCTTAATCCTAGCATTGCACCATGAATCAATCACACTCCAGATTTCAGCCACTTTTGAAAAAGCCTGTGCACCTAGGACTGCATGAGGCTTTGGGGGGACATCTAGATACAAGCCATAATAGGTCTTCGGTTCTGTGTGGCAGCCTCTCTCCTGCTGCTTGGCTTTTCTAAATGCATGGTGGCTGGGTTCTAAGGAATGTTATTCCAGGAAATGGGAAGTAGAGATTGTCAGTTCTCTTAAGTCCTAGATTTAAAAGTTCAAGAATGTCTGTTGGTCAAATCTGGTAATCGCCAACCCAAAGTCAGAGGGATGAGTATATGTGTGGGAAATAATCTCTGCCTGTTCATGGAAGGAGTGGCAAGCATCAGAGAGGAGGGAGTTGTGGGAGTTATGTTTTGAATCCATTCCATAGATGCTGTTCTATTGGATGTTCAGGTTAAAAATAATGGATGTGATCAGCTGAGTTTGCAGTTAATGACAGTAGGAATTCCTTTTTTTTTTTTTTTTTTCTCGTACTGGGGATCGAACTCACAGCTTCGTGCTTGCCAGGCAGGCGCTTATGCCACTGAACTAAATCCCCGGGATTACAGGTGGAATTACAGGTGTGGGCCACTACGCCTGGCTAAGATTAACATCTCATCTAACTTTGTGATCTGTGTGACTTGTCACTGCAAACATAAACTGGGTAAATTAATATGATTCAGAAAATATTCAAGAAACATAGGTATCTAAAAACAAATTGTACTTTTTTTTTTCTTTTTTTTTGGTACTGGAGATTGAACCTTGTGCTTGCCAGGCAGGCATTGTGTTGCTGAGCTATATCCCCAGCCTCACAAATTGTACTTTAAAATAAATAGCTCTTAAAGTTTTTTTCTGGCCACTCTTCTGTAGGCATTGGGATATAAAATCATAAATATACTTTTTTGTGAGAACTTTCTAGATTTGTGTAAAAGATGCTTGTAGTAGGTGTGGTGTGTGTGTGTGTGTGTGTGTGTGGGGTTCGCTATATTGCTGTCCAGTTTCTGGGCTTAATCTGGCTGAGGCTGAGGCTGAGGCTGAGGCTGAGGCTGGGGAAGGGGAAGGGGAATCACTGCAGGTTTGAGGCCAGCCTAGGCTACAAAGAGAGCGCAAAGCCTGCCTGAACTACATAGACTGTCTCAAAAAGACAAAAACAGCCTGAGGAATATTGCCTTTGGTTCCAAAACCTGATTGCATTTTATCTGGGACTCCAATAAAAAGAGATGAGTGTTGAGGTATGAATATAGTACCTTTCACTGAATGAATACAGTACAGTTCACTGAGATGCTACATTCTATGTGGATTGTCTTAATATGTGGTCAGGGTAGGGTGGGAAAGCAGGAGAGGAAGCCTCCCAGCTTTTCGAGAGGGTCAGTTTCCTTCTGGAGCCTTGCCCCTTGCTATCTGTCTGACTCCCCTTTCGGAGTGGAGTGTACAGTACTTGGCCTTTGCTACTCAGAGGCTTACAGCCTGACTTGATATTGTGTGAGTAACAGGTAAACAGAGCACAGGTGGAAGTTTGTTGTTGTTGTTGTTGTTGTTGTTGTTAATACAGTTAAGTGTGGATAGCTAACAACTATTATGTATTTATTTGTTTTTCTTTGGTTCTGGGGATTGAATTTAGGGGCTTCATAGTGAGTTATTCTTCTCAGCCCTTTTAAAATTTTTTTGTGAGAAGATTCTATTATGTTGCCCAGGCTGGGCTCAAATTTGCAGTCCTCTTGCCTGAGACTCCCAGAGTGCTGGGATTACAGGTGTGCATCATCTCACCCACTTAATATTTTCTTCCATGGCACTAAGGATTAAACCCTGGGTCTCATGCTTGCTCTACCATGAGCTAACCGCTAGTCTATTTTATTTGGTATTTACTATGTGCTGTTTAACAACAATCTATGATTTTCACATACATTATTTCACTTAATTCTGTCGATTCTGTGAGAGAGATTCAATACTATAATTTCCCTTATTTTTCATATAAGGAAACTGATTCTGGAGAGGTTAACTTGATCAGAGTCACTCTGCTAGGAAGGAGGCTGAGATCAATCCCAGGTTATCTGATTTGAGAGCCTAACAGTACTGTGTACTTCATCCTTGAGGAACAGGTAAACAGTTGTTCATTTTGTTACATTTCCTTTAGTCAGATGGTGACCAGATGGAAGAGTTGCTGTCTAGATGTACTTACAGATTTTCCCATCTTTTGAAGTAGGGGTGAAAAAAATGATTTTACGTTGTTACAGTGTCAGTGTATCAGTTAACTAATGGTATTTAATAATAACTGCAGAATACTTTCAGTGTACAATGATAGACATTATCATGAATTTTTGAGCCTTCTGGTACAGTGAGTCTCTGGCTTAGGAACATCTGAATTGTGGATTTTGAGAATGGACCTTGTGTTTGGTCTACATTGTATATTTGTGTCAAAGACATATGAGACTCACTGTTAGACTTATGAATGAATCTGATTTATGAACATTCTCCAGGAAGGGAACTTATTCAAAAGTTGGGGACTTACTGTTTTGGATAATCTAGATGGATTTAATGGGGTTAGGGTTAGGGTTAGTCCTGTTGTATGTATTATTTTGGAGCTTAGGTCGAAGACTCTTCAGGGAAAGCTCTTCCCTTAGTTACAGCAAAGGCACAAGAGAGGAACCCCAGTTCAGTCAATGATGGTGTCACATCTTTCAGTGTAGTGAAAGGAAGTCACATGGTCAAGCCCAAAGTCAAGTGGGAGAGGTAGTAATTTGCACAGTTATCTACTACAGCAGAAATGTGCTACAATAATCCAGTGCAAAGTTGATTTTTAGAAGATTTGTAAGATGTTTACTTCAACAGTTCTGCTAGCTTTCACCTCCTCCTTGTTCCTTCTGGCCTAACTGGTACTTTCTCATGTCAATTACTGAGCAGTACTTGGTAGTTGGATACTCTCAGCCTTACAGTTTCCTATAAGAGATACCTTTGTATCATGTTATGTGGGAAAAAGTACATAGAAAATAATGAGAATCTTCACTTATACCACAATGATGGCTTGAGAAGTTCAGCAGTGTCACAGTATTGTTTGACTTTGTGAGGGTTAAGAATGTCATTTTTAGTGACTTTATAACAATTTCACTGTAACAGTTTGCATCAAAGTCATAGGTTTGGAGCTTTTTTGCACTTAAAGGTTTCAAAGACACCCCACCACCACCACCACCATATAGCTCAGTCTGGCCTCAAACTTTTTTTTTTTCTGATTTTTGACACAAAGTCTCACTGTGTAGGGCAGGCTGGCCTGGAGTTCCCTATGTAGTCCAGGCATTGCAGTGATCCTACTGCCTCAGCTTCCCAAGTGCTGGGATTATAGGCATATACCACCATACAGTTTATTTATTTTTTTCGAGACAAGATTTTTGCCCTCAAACTCTCTTTGTAGCCCATATTTGCCTTGAAGTTATGATCCTCCTGTCTCAGCCCTCTTGGGTGCTTGGATTGTAGAGCTGTACACCATACTTGACTCTGTGTTAGTATTTGTAGATGACTGGGGAACATTCAGTACTCATTGAAAAGTTGAAATCCAGGAATTAATGTGGATAAATACAAATCCAGTATGTAGATACATGTTTTCTATAGTATGGATGTATAAGTCCTAGCACTCAGCAGGTACCTCAGTTCACCAATTTAATTTGCTTTTATTATTTTGGAAAAGAAATTTTATTATTTTGGCTGTGTTTGTGTTTGTTTGTGTTTGTGTGTGTTAAGATAGCTAAGGGTCACAGAAACTTTCCCCAATGCTTCTTGTTTTGTTTTGTTCTGTTCTGTTCTGTTTTGTTTGTTCTGAGGTAGGCTTGCCATACAGGCTGGTTTTGAATTTGGTTTGTGTAGCCCAGGCCTCTTGCCTCACCTTCCTGAGTGCAGGGATTACAGGCATGCTTGACTACAACCTTGCTCAAATGCTTTTGTATATGAACCAAATTGTTTGTAAACAAAAGCATTTGTAGGCTGGGGAATTACCTCAGTGATGCAGTGCCTGCCTGGCAAGCCTGAGGTCCTGAGTTTGATTGCTGGGTACCTTAAAAAACCCATTCGGGACCCAGCACCACTGTCTAGTACATTGTTAAGTGCTTGCTTGTAAAATTGTTGGATTATGGATGATTTTCCAAGATATTTAATGATTTTACACTAGTAAATACATACAAAAAACATTTCTTGGGTGATTTTTCTTTTGTTTAATTCTGGTCTTCTCTTCCCGCATTACTGGGGATTGAACCTAGCAGTGCTGAGCTGTATCTATTATTATTTTTTTTTTTTTGTACCAAGAATTGAACTCAGGACCTTGCAATTGCTAGGCAGATGCTTGTGCCACTGAGCTATTTCCCCTGAGCTGTATCTATTTTATTTCTAGGCAGGGTCTCACTAAATTACCCAAACTGGCCTTAAACTTGGGGATCCTCCTGTATCAGCCTCCTGAGTAAGATTACAGGTGTGTACCACCATGGCCAGCTCTTTTGAAAAATTCTTTAATGATTTCCAGATTCTTTTTATGATGGATATTTAATAGTAAAACTCAAATTTAGTGTATTGGTTATATGTATTTGTGGAACAAACACTAGAAGTGAAGGCCTGCACTTGACTACTGACTCATTGTAGTAACTGCCCTGGCCACAAGGGCTAGTAGTAGTAGTAGTGGCTGCTTAGATAGATTACTCATTCTGATCGCTGGTTTTCTTTTCAGGCTGGCCTTGAGCTCACTTTGTAGCCCAGGCTGGTCTCAAACTCGCAATGATTCTCCTGCCTCAGTCTCCCGAGTGCTGGGATTACAGACGTGAGCCACCACACTTGGCTCGGCTCTGCTTTGCTTTGCTTTGCTTTGCTTTGCTTTGCTTTGCTTTCCTTTTCTTTTCTTTTCTTTTCTTTTCTTTTTTCCTCCTCCTCTTCCTCCTCCTCCTCTTGTTTTTTTTGTCTCGTTTTCTTAACTGGAAAATTGAGTATCATTAGTCTTTGTCTTTTTATAATTACTATTAATTTTTTTTTTCATACAGGGTCTTGCTAAGCCGTTCAGGCTGGCTTTGAATTTGCTATATAGCCCTGCCTCAGCCTCCCAAGTGCTGGGATTACAGGTCTGAGCCACCACACCCAGCAGACTACCTCTTTAAAAAGGGTCTCCCTGCCTGGCAAGAGTATGGTCCTGAATTCGATTCCTGGTACCAAAAAATAAAAAGGATGTCCGGTTCCCCCCCCACCTCAGTTCATTTTAAATTGTAAATTGCTATATATATTATTTTATTTTATTTATTTATTTATTGTCTTCTGAGACAGGGTCTCACTATGTAGCTCAGGCTGGCCTTGGGCTCACTTTGTAGCCCAGGCTGGTCTTGAATTTGCAAGTGATTCTCCTGCCTCAACTTTGAAAGTACTGGGACTATAGGAGTGCACCACCATGCCCAGCAAATTGCTCGCGCGCTCTCTCTCTCTCTCTCTCTCTCTCTCTCTCTCTCTCTCTCTCTATATATATATATATATATATTTAATTTCTACTTTACACAATATATAAAACATGCATGTTTTTCTATCCAGAGTTCTCATAGGAAATTTAAGGCTATAAAGTGACATTAAATTGTACTAAGTCACTGCATTTTCCTAATGTATAATACTTAGCAATAAAGTCAGAGAAAAAAAGTCAGTTGTTTAATAAACTGAAACTGAGGTCTTTTCAGCTAGCATGTAATGTGATTTGATTTTAAAAGTGTGAGCATAGGGCCAGGTATGTAGCTCAGTGGCACAACTACCTGCCTGATGAGTGCCAGCCAGGTCATGAGTTCGATCCCTGGGGGGGAAAATATCAACATAAACTGAGTGCAAAACATTGTGTTACATGGGAATCGGGATCAGGAAGTCTTCTCTAGGCTTCACGATTTAATGATAGGTAGGCATTTATAAATATCTCTTAGACACACTTTGGTAAGTGCTAAAAAGGCACAAAGTGCTGTAGAAGGAAGAGAAGGGAAATTATCTTATTAGGATTTTTTTGTTTTTGTGTTTTTTTTTTTTTCCCCGCGACAGGATTTCTCTGTCAAGTTCAGGTTGACCTTGAAATCACTGTGTAGCCCAGACTGGCCTGGACCTCAATGACATTTTTGCCTCAGCCTCCTGAGTGAGAAAATTAGTTTTAACTGGAGAGATCTTTGGAAGCTTTGCAAAAGAAAGGTTTGTTTTAGATCTTGAAGAATAGATTCTGACACACTTGTGTCTGAGGTGGGCATTTCAAGAAAGGAAGTGGATTTGGTGAAGGCCAGAAGATCTGAAGGTTGGCAGCTCCAGGGTGAGTTTTATAGTGAGTAGACAGGTATGACTTAGACATAAAGCAGTTAAGAAGACATATTGAGAGACTGGGGAATATAGGCAGAATATAAGTTCGATTAGATCTATATTTGAGTATACTGATGTATTTTGTATGTGTATGTGTCTGTATAAACTTTTTATTGATGTAAAGTATATGTATATATTTTACATCAAAAATTTATATATACACACACACACACATACACATACAGCTGGGAATTTAGCTAAGGGACATAAGCAACAACAACAACAACAAAAAAAATATATATATATATATGTATGTTTAGAAATTAGAAATAAAATATTATTAGAAATAAAATAGAGCTGGGGATTTAGCTCAGCAGCATAAGCACCTACCTTGCAAGCGCACGGTTTTGAGTTCGATCCCCGGTACCAAAAAAAAAAAAAAAGAAATAAAATAGATCAGAAGTAAAATATTCCAAAAGTGTCCTTCATGCCCTACTTTAACAACTCCCTCATCCCAAGGACACCATTATCTTGACCTTTACTACCAATAAATTTAATTTTTATTGGTATTTAATGTCTTATAAATAAGTTCATTCTATTATGTCTTTTTTAGTGTCAGACTTTTTTTTTTTTGGTCTCATTGTAAGAAGATTAAGCTTTCTGTGTTAGGTGTAAGTATTCTAAGTCTTGATCATTGCTTTTTATTTATTTGCCTTTTTCTTACAGATTTGTTCTATTTCTAAGAATGCAAATCCTTTGTCAGCTACATGGTGTTTTTGTAGGAACATATATTTTGTTTTCAGACTTTCATTTAACAGGTTAATAAAATATTGCAAAAGATTTTGCTCTACCTACCCAGATTTACAAGGCTACAAAGTTTTTTATTCTACATATCAGTATGTAAAAAAGAATGATCACTTGATCATTTCCCAGGGGGCCCCTTTTCCAAGAAAAGGAAGCTTGTGGGCACATACTTTTAGTCCCAGCACTTAGGGAGGGAGGATGAAGCAGCAGCAGGGTTGTACTTCAAGCCCAGCCTGGGCAGTTTAGTGACTTAGCAAGACCCTTTCTCAAAGTTCAGACGGAACAAGGATTTGGGATGTAGCTCAATGTGAAGGCTCTGGATTTAGGATCTAGTTTTGCATCCCCTGCCCCCTAAAAAAAAGGAGAGAAAAGAATGATCACCATTAATTAAAAAAGAAAGAGGACTTTAATAAAATATAATCATAAAACACTTTTTTTTTTGTACCGAGGATTGAACTCAACCACCTCATGCTTACCAGGCAAACACTTGAGCTGCTGAGCTAAATTGCCAGCCCCAAACATCCTTTTTTCTGACTGTGTAGAATGTCTCCCTCTGCCCCAGCCCACAGCCTGCAAAGGTCAGCTGACTGAGCTAGGTTGGACTCCATTCAGTCCCAAGTGTCCCTCCAAGTGTAAGAGGGAAGTAGAAGACGTCCCAGTGTACTGCCACCTGCATGTGAGAGTCCAGCCTGCCTTGGCTGGCTTCGGAGAAGGTGAGTTCGAGAGTGCAGAGCCAAGGAATGTGAGCAGTGGGCTCTGTAATGGAGTCAAACAGCTGCTACCCTGATTTAGCTCAGCGAAGCCCACTTCAGGCTTCTGATGGACAGAATTATGAAACAAAATTATATTGTTTACTACTAAATATGTGGTAATTTGTTACAGTAACCACAGAGAACTAATGTCTGTCCCAGTTGAAAAGCTTACTTACCTTGATTATGTGTACCTATACTAGATGGCTTGGGGTGTATGCATGCATGGGAATGTGCGTAGACAGTAGCCTGATTGACTGATTAATTGATTTATTAATATTGATGGTATTAAGCAGAATTTTATTTTTACTTATTTTTGTTGTTGTTGGCACTGGAAATTGACCTCAGAACCTTGTGTTTGCCAGGCAGGTATTTGTGCTGCTGAACTGTATCCCTAGCCTTATTTATTTTGGTACTGGGGATCGAACTCACAACCTCTCACTTGCCAGGCAGGTGCTTAAGCCACTGAGCTAAACCCCTGGCCCTTTATTTATTTTTGAGACGGAGTCTGTGTAGTCCAGGCTGGCCTTGAATTTACTATGTAGCCCAGTTGGGCCTCCAATTGTAGGCGATCCTCCTGCCTCAGCCTTTGGAATGTTGGGATTACAGGCACACTCCACTATTGAGGCACAATTACAATGTAAGAACACATTTATAAAATAGCAAACTTGTAGGTATTTTATGATACAAATTAGAAAGCAATTAGAGGTCTCAGACCAAGTTTCTGCAGCTGAATTCAGTTGACCTTGTCAGTGTCTGTAAAGGCCTCTGATAAGCACTGACTCAGAGTAATTGCCTGCACTTTAAGGCACCCTGGGCTACTCGAGGACAATTTTAACAATGGTTGCCCTAAGGGCCCCCTCCCCTTGTTCCTGGAATGTTTCTATGTTATGATAAACACTTCCTTTGTTTCAACAGATCTGTTCAAGACCAGCCTGCCTGTCAATATATATCACTCAACACATGTAACTAATTATGTAAGATTTTGTCAGTTGCTTTGTACCTCCCACTTTTAAATGCTGTATCAACCAAGTTCTTTGTAAACTCTGTATTGTTGCCTTTGGGAAAGATACCATCACAGTTCCCAGGCATAAAGATCAAACTCTGCCTTCTTATCTCCTCAGTGCAAAGAGTCTTCTCTGTAGTTTGATTTGGGAATTTTCCTGCAGCAGCATTTTTATGTTTTATTTATTTAAGGTGTTGTCTATCAATTTTTTTTATTGGTATCGGGATCGAACTCATGACCGCATGCTTGCAAGGTAGGTGCTTATGCCGCTAAGCTAAATCCCCAGCCCTCATTTTCTTTTATAGTTAATGTCTTCCTCTTTGTAGTTCTACACATTTGATGGGGTTATGTTTTGAAATCATGTTACTATCCTATTTGTGAGATTTTTAATGTTATAAGAGACTTATTTTATTTGATGGGTTATAATCATTATTTTGATGTTAAAATTGTTCTATATTTGGCCAGTTGAAATGCTTTCAGTCTGCTTCCTTTTTTTATTTTTTATTTTTAATGTGTTCCCATCCTTCATTGATGTGGGGCTTGGTCCTAACATGTGGGAGGCTGAGGCAAGAGGATCACCATGAGTTCCAGAACAGCCTGGGCTACATAGTAAGTTCAAGGTCAGCCTGAACTGCATAGTGAAATTCTGTCTCCAAGAACCCCACCCCAAAACAATGACAACAAAACCTTCCATCCTTCATTGAGTGTTTTCTTCTTTGTCCTTTTTTTTTTTGAGACAAGGTCTCACCATGTAGTTCTAGCCTTGAACTCCCTTTGTAGTCCAGGCCATCCTCAAACTCCCAGCAATCCACTTATCTCAACCTCCTGAATGTTGAGATTATAGGCATGCACTACCACACGCCATTTTCTTTTCTGGAAGATATTCCAGGTGCATCTTGGATTTTTTTTTCCTCTGTCCTTAGTGACTTAAAGGGCCGAGCAAACAAAACAAACATAAAAACCCAAACCAAATAAAAACAAAAGTAAAAAGGACTGAGAATGTAGCCTAGCGCCACACACACACAAAACATTTTCTTAAAGTAAACATATATAAACATAAATTTTGCTATCTTAATAATTTGTGTTTATTTGTTTGAGACAGGGTCTTGTTATGTAGTTCAGTCTGGCCACGATCTCACTGTGTAGCCCAAGCTGGCCTCAGCCTCCCAGTGCTTGGATTAGGTGTGCCCCACCATGCCTGCCTCTGTATTTTATTCATTGATTTTCTGGTGCTGAGGATTGATCCTGGGGATTTGTACATGCTGAACACATATACTATATCCCTGAACTACAAGTACCCTCACCTCTATCCTGTGTTTTATTTATCATTTATTTTTCAGTGGAGACTTGAGCTGTTCATAAGCAGCATTTTGTAAAAAAAAGTCAAAACTAAATGATTGGTAATTAAATGTTTAGTGTTTATTTTAGTTATTAGCTCGAGGTTACATTTGTTTAATGAATACATATGGAAGAAGCAAGCTTTTTACATTTTGAATGCATACTTGCTAATCATTGGTGTTTTATTCCTATTTTAGGAAGCTGGAACATAATTTCTTTTTTCACAGTTACAGAGTTTACTGTTACCGCATCTTGGTTTCAGCATGGTGTTGGTCATTGCAGTGCTTTGCTTGTTGCCAAGTTCTCAGGAACCAGCCTCCCCGTTGTAACCATTTCCCTGATGGTCCACTCTGAAGCAGTCTCTAGTAATATATTGCTAGAGAAACAGATTTTCAAGTATTTGCTCAGGTGTAGTTCTCAGTGTAATTTAGAAAAGATAAGTAGGAGTATGTTGATGAATCTTTTTCATATTTCAGTTACTTATGACAGCTCATAAGTTTACTTCATTCTGTCTTGAAATATTACCTAATTGTACAAATTTTACATGATTTGAGTTTTTAAATTTTCTTTTCCAATCCATTTTATTCAAAGAGGAAAAAAAACGCCACAGAATTTCAAAACACAACAACCAGGGGACAACAGTGGTACACACACTCACATTGCCATCCCCAAATCAGTCTCCTAGAGCTCAAGACACCTGTGTTCAGTTGTTAGCCCACTACCAGCTCAAACCTTTCTCTTCGGTGAACTCAGGGAAATCAGTAGTGTAACTGTCTTAACTATACTGTAATTTGAGTTTAAAACAGACTTTTTTTTTTATAATACTGGAAATTGAATGTAGATGTGTTCCACTACTGAGCTACATCCTCAGCTCCTTTATTTTTCATATTTTGAGAGACAGGGTCTTGCCAACACTGGCCTTGAAATTTTTTTTTTTTTTTTTTTTTTTTGGTGGAACCAGGGATTGAACTCACAACCTTGCGCTTGCCAAGCAGGCACTTGTGCCACTGAGCTAAATCCCCAGCCCCTGGCCTTGAATTTTTAACCCTCCTGTCTCAACCTCTGGAGTAGCTGAGATTATAGGCCACCCTCCCCAATACTAAAAGGCAATTTAAGACAATGTAAAGACATATCTAATGGCACATACCTATAATCCCAGCACACTGAGAGGCTGAGGCAGGAGGATGGAAATTTTAAGTCCCGTCTAGGCAGTTTAACGAAAGTGAGGTCATGTCTCAAAACAAAACAAAGGGCAGGCAAGGTAGCGCGTGCCTGTAATTCAAACAGGATTGCTGTGAGATCGAGGTCAGCCTGGGCTGCCAGTTGAGTTCAGGGTGAGCCTGAACTACATGAGAGGCCCTGTCTCAGAAATGGACAAACAAATAAATAAAGAAGGTTGGCAGTGCAGCCAGTGCGAAGGTCCTGCTTTCACTCCCCATGGCCCCCAACCTCCCCACAGAGCAACAATAAAGTCACACGAAAGTTGAAAAGAATTCTGCCTCACTGAATTATGCCTCCAGTAGGTTTTCATATCCACCACCCTTATCCAGGTATGGCATTTAGAAAGTGAAAATGAATTGCTTCAACTTTTATCATAATTTTGAAGTATGTGTGTCACCTTGGATTGTATGATAGTCTTCTATGGTCCCTTGATACATATATGTACTACACCAGCAAACTAATCCTTGTATTCACATGTGTGAAATGTGTTTTATGGGTATCTTGTGGGAAATTTTTCATAATTTTTTGAAAATATTCATGTTGAAGAAGAATTAGGAATGATGTGCCATTTGGACCTGTTATCTTTCAGTGTGTCTTTAAAATTTAAATGTAGTACAAAATTCTTATCAGATCAACTGAAACTTTGATTTATATATGTTACAGATCGTAATATGGAAGCCTGAATAAGATACTCCATATTTTTTTTCCAAAGAAGCTTCTTTAAATGGTTGTAAGTGCAGGAATGTTCTGATGATTATCTTTTTAATTAAAATGAGAAATCTTTGTTTAAAGTGGCATTCATTTTTTTACGGCCTGTTACAGTCTCTGTAACAATCATTTCTTAAGTCTGAACGTTTTATTTCCAGGAATCCATTTATATAAAACTATGTTTAGACTTAATTAAGGAATGATTCTTACAAAGCTTGTAAATAGCCAGGAAAAAAAAGGACCGAAAATAAAACTGACATTCACATTTAACAAAACGATTTTTATAAGGTATGTAAGAAGCTATAAAAATACAATAAAGCCCTTTTTATAAGAGTTCATATTTTTTGATCCTCATTTTCAGAGGTATTTAAGACAAATATCAAAGCTCTGCAAAGTGACATCTGTTTTTGTTGATGGACTAGTGATTTCTTGTTTATAACTCACACTGTAGGAGTTCTACCTGTCTTATTAGTATGTTTTCTTTAAATACCTTGTAATAGGTTTAGTTTAGAATGTAAATTTTACATTGTGCTATAGAGGAAACAAGAGCTGGTTTTCCAGTTCTGTGTTCTGAAGTCATAGGCCATCGAGTTAAGTTGCTTAAACATCTCTGAGTCTGTTTTCTTTATCTAGAAAGCAAACTAGTACCTACTTTTATTTATTTATTTATTTTGAGAATAAGGTCTTGCTGTGTAGTTCACCATGTAGCCCAAGCTGGCCTAGAACTCACCGGTATCCTCCTGCCTCAGCCTCATGAAGTGCTGGAATTACAGGTGTGTGCCACCATGCCTGGCAATACCTACTTTTTTTATCAAAGAGAAATTATAAAGCACTGTGAGCATTAAGATTGTTTTATAGGTGGACTAGGTGCAACATCATCTCTGAATTAGCAAACTTGTTCATGCACTCAGTCAAATATGTACATTCGTTTTGTAATGAGATTTGTCAGTATTATATTTCTGTTTAGTGGTATAAGTGATTGATAGTACAGCATCGTGAATATTACACAGGAGTTGGAGCCACAAGGCCTAATTTTCAAGTCCTATCTTCACTGTTACTTAACCTGTCAGACCTTGGTGATGGTGATAACACAACAGTAATAATGACAGTGTGCACAGTTCACCATGTACTCGGAAGGATTCTAGGCACTGTGTATGTTAACTCACTTGATTGTCTCACTTTATTAGGTATGCAGAATTATAATCTTGATTTGCAAGTATGGAAACTGAAGTACAGAGAGATTAAATTACTTTCTGGGAAGAACTTTCACTGTAAATGGCACAGCTGATATTCCACCTTTGCCCATGAGGAAACCAAACTTTTGATCTTTCTGCCTCAACCTCCCAAGTCACTGGAATTACAGATATGCACCTGTGGACCCAGCTTTTCTTTCTTCTTCTTTTATTTGAGAAAAATCATTTTTTGTGGTGTAGGTGTTGAACACAGGGCACTAGCTACATCCAAAGCCTTTAATTTTTTATTTTTTTAGTAAGATGAGAGTTTTGCTTTGTGGTACAAGTTGGCCTCAAACTTACTATGTAGCACAGACTGGCCTGGAAGTTTGATGATCCTCTTGCCTCAGCCTACTAATGCTGGGATTACAGGTATGTGCTTTCATGCTTGGCCCCACAACCTTTAATTTTTAAAATTAATTTTATTTTTTAAATTTTGAGACAGGGTCTCACTAAATTGTTCAGGTTCACCTTCCCAAGTGAGGGGGGGCAGGGGCTACAACTATGTGCCGTCACACCCAGCAATTTTTCTTGTTTTTTTTTGAGGTGCTAGAAATTGAACCTAGAACTCACACATCATAGGCAAGTGCTCTTCCAGCGAGCCACACCCCCAGCCCTTTTTATTTTGAGAGAAGGTCTGTCTGAATTGTCTCATTGCCCTAGAATTTGCAATCCTCTTGCCTCAACTTCCTGCATAACTGGGAATACAGGTGTACTACCTCTCCATATGGTGTTTCTTTTCCTTTTTTTAATATGGTTTTTCTTAATGTGTTGCTATACCTTTCTTTCAAAATCATTTGAGTTGCAGACATGATATTTCATCTCTACTTATGCTGTATTTCTTAAAAATACAAGTAATACAACAATATTATAACCACAATACAAAATCTCACTCAGGAAATTAGAGTGAGATTAGAAAGGCTTAAAATGTAAGAAGAGAAACTTAGGACAAGACAGAAGTTTGGAATTGGAGGCCAGTACTGAATTCCCTCCGGTGCTGGAGATTAAACCCACGGACAGCCTCATGCAGCTGGGGTAGGCATGTGCTCTGCCACTGAGCCCCTAATCCCCTTGGTTGAATTTTTGATTGTTTAACTGAAACCACAGAGGGGTTTTTTTGTGTGTGTGTGTCTTTATTTTTTTGGTCATGTTGGAGTTGGAACCCAGGGTATCATACATGTTAAATACTCTACCACTGAGCTACATCCTCCATTCCTAAAAATCATTTCATTTTATTAGAGCCTTAGGCCTGACCTAGATCCTTAGGCCTTTTTAAATTTTGAGACAGGATCTGACTAAGTTGTTAAATTGTTCAAGGTTGGGCACAAGCCTTGGTTCTTCCAGCCTCAGCCTCCCAGGGTGCTATGAAAAATTTTTATTGTAAAGTGAGACTGATTTTTATTGAATTTAGATTAAAAGTAAATGCAGTTATTTAGAAGAAAGCAAAGTCTTCTGTAAGTTTGCTATTTGCCTTCTTATATACCATGTCACCAAAATTTCTTTTAAGTCATAAACTTAAAAATTGGAAGAAATTATCTAATTCAAACTTTCTAAGTCTTTTTTTTTTTTTTTGTGGTGGACCTCACTGAAAAATTTTTTCTATCCTGTAAGATCTTCTCTCTAGTCATGCACTTGTACATACATTTTGTACATAATTTCTTACCTCTCCCTGAATCCTCGCCGTAGTTGAGACCTCTGAACTAGCTTGATTTTTTGGTTGTTGCATAATGTATTTTTATTAAAAATCCTTATTGATAATTATTTCTTTTTTTTGACAGCATCATATTATAGCCTTTAATTAGCATAAATACAGATTAACAGCTAGACTGACAAGCCAAAAAAAAAAAAATCAACAACCCATAAACAAAAACAAAAAACCTAAAAACATACAAGACAATTATACTACTATTTCAAGGTACATTTTTAAATACACTGGCCATGCTGGATTACCCTTTTTTTCCCTATTGTCTGTCTTTTATTTTGATATTTACCCTTATGTATCTTATTTATGTGATATTTACCCTTATGATTTACTTCACTTACTATTAATTAACATATTACTATAACTGTGACTGTTTTAATAAGGGTCTGACTATAAGGTCTGTGCATCATAAAGTATCATTTTGAAAAGCTGATGTTGGATGTCTTGTTCAGTAGTGTCAGGGAAAGTGGTACAGAGATGCTTGGCTGATGATTATTAAAAGTGTCCTGCTGGGACATCCTGTTCTTAATATTCTCATTCTGCTAGCTACTCAGGCAAGCTGCCAGAATTTATCCCTGTCTGTGATGATGTAATTTTACTTGTCACAGATATACAGTATAGTTAAAATTTGATACACTTAAGACCTTTGATTAGTATCCTACTGATATTTCTAGGATCTTCCTACTTTTACCAATTTTATTTAAAAAGAAGTATAATGAAGCAAATGCTCAAGAAAGGTCACTTTACCCTACTGAATGTACTTCACAGCTAGAAGTATTTGATATAAGCTCTTTGCTATCAAGGTCAACCTTAAACACTGTCAGCACGTTTAGTTATTTATACACTGTAGTCCTGAGAGACCTGGGAAACATTTATCGTCTCTTTTTCTGCATCCTCTTAAGGTATTAACACTGAGAAGGCTGTCCATTTGCATAGATCTAAGAGACTAGGTTGTGATCATTTTAAATTAAGAGTATACTTGACTAAATGACTTGGTTAGAAAGTTTTCTTATTCCCATGGCACTTGGAGAAAAAAAATTATGAAGTATCAGTAAAAAGTACCATGGAATAAATACCTTTATAAAAAATGAGCAAGTGGAGATACAAAGACATGTGACTTGTTCAAGGTCACAAGTGATGACAGCCTCGATTAGAGACTACATTTCCAAAGTCCAAACTCAGCTGGTACTTTTTAAATTCTTTTTGTTTTGTGTGGGTGGGGTTGAGCTTGTGATTCTTCCCACTAGATTTTTTTTTTTTTTTTGAGACAGGGTCTCACTGTTCAATTCAGGCTGGCCTTGAGCTCACTTTGTAGCTCAGGCTGGTCTTGAACTTGCAACGATCTTCCTGCCTCAGCTTTCCAAGTACTGAGATTATAGGCATGTGTCACCATGTCTGGCTGGATATGTATTTTTTTTTTTTTTTTTTGAGATGTGGTCTTGCTTTGTAGATCAACTTGGCCTTGAACTCACTATGAACTGTAGGCTGGCCTGGAACTTCCAGGGACCCTGCTGCTTCAAGTGCTGGGAATTACAAAGGAGCATCGCCACACCTATCACTTATCTTCATTGGCTGTGATAGGTGAATATGTGTGTATGCATGTATATATTTAGTGCTTCTGTGACTTATTTTAAGAAAACCTTTTCTTCTGTAAGATTATAAAAATAGTGTCATATATTTAGGAAGTTTTATAGTTTTGCCTTTTTACATGTAGTACTGTAGTCTCTCTAGAATTAACTTTTTGTTTTTGTTTTTTGAAACAAGGTCTCACTATTTAGGCTGCCTTCAAACCCATGGTATTCAGCCTCCCGAGTGCAGGGATTATAAACATGCACTACCATGCCCAGCACAAAATAACCTTTTTTTGTCTCTTTCTTTGTTTTCCCGAGACAGGGTCTCCTCAGTTGTATAGGCTGGCCTTGGACCCACTATGTAGCACAGTCTGGCCTTAAACGCATGGTGATTCTCCTGCTCAGCCTATGGAGTGCTGGGTTTATAGGTGTGTGCCACAACATCCATCCAGAGTAGTTTTTAAAAGCTGTAAATTTAGACCTCAGTGCTGTATCTTCCTTATGCACTTTGGACAACACTTCTTTGTTTGGTCTGTCAAATCTTTGTTGTGCCAGTACTGCTTTCCATTATAGCTAACTTACACTGGCCTCTCATACAATCCCGAAAAGCCTTTTCATTTGCTGTTTTCTCCTAGCCTGGGTTTTCTTCTTATATCCTATGTATGTCAGTTTTAATGTCACCTCCTTAAAGCTCACCATCTGAAGAAAATACCCTTTCCATTTGTCTGTTATTTCTAAACCTCCTGAGAGTAAGTTTTGTTTTGCCCTCTCACATATCCCAGGGCATGATGCACGGAAGGCAGCAGATATTTGTGCAGTCACTTACTTTTCCTAATTTCCCATCTTTGTTTCCTGGAGCCTGATGATACTGCCCCTCCTGCCTTAAGAGTCACTGTAGCAAGCAAATCAGACAATATTATTTATCAGTTTTGCTGTGTCATACGATAATCTTGATAAATGAACTTCAGTTTTTAAGATATTAGAACAAATAAAAAAAAATAAATTTTAAAAATACTAGGCCATCCTATGCAGCCATTTTAAACTTTGTATATTTTGCTTAACACACACACACACACACACACACACACACAATGTTTAAGTATTATCACTCTGTAATTTTTCTGTCTCAAGCACCTTTCAAATATTTCTAACTGGTTTTATTAGTTTGAAGAGATTTTGTGTTTAAGCGCAGTGGGCAACTTAGATACATATTTCGATGGTTGTGTGGAAAAAGGTAAAAATATAAGTGATTCATGCATAGAAATTTATCTTAATAATTATGGGTTGTTTTTTTTTTTTCCCTGATAGCTACAGTTCTTATAAAAACCCTGCTGTTGCTATGACACAATAACCTGAGCACATCAAGAAAGGGAAGATTGTTCTTTATTTGCCTCATGGTTTCAGTTTGTGCTACTTGGCCACATTGTTTCTGTCCTTACTGGGGCAGCCCATCAGAGCAGAAGGGTTTGGCCTGGGGGGCTTCTCACCTCTTGGCAGCTAGGAAGGTGGGGAGGGGTGGGGAGCCTGCACAGGCCCAATAACTTTCTTCTTCCTGCTGGGCCCTGCTTGCTAGAGTTCTGTCTCCCAATGGTGCCATCAGCCATGAATGGATTCATAAGTGGTAAGTTCAGCGTCCTCCTTACCCTGTGCCTGGATCCATGTGGTCCTTGGGTTTCCTTGGGTGAAGGACTGCGGGAGGGTGAGAAAATAAAGAAGAGACAGAGCTGGGGTCAGGTGGAGCCCATACTCTCTGGGTAGAAGGAAAGGAATTGACTCCTCCCTACAGGGCATTTACACATTTAGCAACACAATATCACATGGTACCCCTTTGCCTAGCAACCCATTGCTTGGATTGTCTAGGGTCTTGGTGTGTGGGTTTTTTTTTTGGCTCAAGCAGCTTCTTCAAGTGGCTTGCCCTGGGAACTCTTTGTTCATGGGACAGCCATGCCCAGTCCTGCATGCGTGATCAATTTCTAGCTTCAAGGGCTCCCTTATAATCCCATTTCCTAACGTCTCACCTGTAAACACTGCTAGGTAGGAGACCAAGCCTTCAGCACACAAGGCTTTAACTGGGCATGGGAGCTCGTGCATGTAATGGCAGCACTCAGGAGGTTGAAGCGGGAGGATTGTGAGTCCAAAACCACCCTGGACTAGTGAATTCCAACTCTCCTGGATTACAGAGAGGAAACCTCCTCCCCCCCCGCCTTTTTTTTTTGTTTTTTTTTTGAGGCAGAGTTTTACTGTATGTTCAGGCTGGCTTTAAACTCACTTTGTAGCCCAGGTGGCCTTGAACTAGTGGTGATTTTCCTGCCTCAGCCTCCAAAGCGCTGGTTTGAGAAACTCTTTTTGTTTTTAAACAACAAGAACAACCCATCCTCTGCCAGCAAGGGAGACAGAAATGAGACAGCTCAGACCCAAATCACAACACTTGCCTGAAGGACTTTGCTGAAACTTTTTTTTTTTTTAAACTATTCTTTATCTGACTAAGATTTCTTCGTATGGTATATAGTCAGTAAATTATCTTTTAAAACAATTTATGCAGATTATTATTTTTCCTGTTTGGTAATTACAGCACCTTTTGCGACTCAGATATATACTTTTAAGGATTTATGTTAGGCTTGGAAAGTAGTATAGTTTAAAGGCATGGGAAGATTTGTTTTGTTTTGCTTTGAGACGGGGTGTTGCTAATGTAGAAGACCCTCCTTCGTCAACTCCCTGAGTATTAGGGTTACAGGCATGTGTCACCACACCCATCTAGGAAGACACTTTTTTTTTTTGATACCAGAGATTGAACTCATGACCTTGCACTTAGCTTGAGCCATTAGCTAAATCCTCAGCCTAGGAAGACACTTTTTTTTTTGATACCAGAGATTGAACTCATGACCTTGCACTTAGCTTGAGCCATTAGCTAAATCCTCAGCCTTGCAAATAGTTTTATAATGCTAAAATATAGCACTATTTACATAAATATTTTTTGTGTTTTAGGTTAATTTTCTGAGTCATTTGCTATGATAAATAGCATTTGATAATTTGCCTGTTTTTTCTTAGCATGGTTTCATTTCTTAGTTAAGCCTTCACAAAGTGTCCTGTGTTTATCAGATGTTAGTTGGAGCTGATTCAGATTTTGGAAGAATGGAGATTTAGGTATGTAAATTAGTTTACTATGTTCTTTAAAAATAAAAATCCAAGAAACTTGTTATCTAGAGTAAAAGCCCTTTAACCCTTCAGAAAATATTTCAAGCATTTACCCTATTTTTAGTAATTGATTTACAAATTATAAATTGTATTCGTGTTTTACCATAACGACCTACTTTATCAAGGCATGGTGTACATACTTACGGCAATGTAAATATATACAAACAAATGCATGTATAAATTATAACCAAGTAGTTGTGTGGGTTACAGACATGTGCCATCATGCCCGACCTGGTAAATTTTTTTGGGGGGCGGGTTTGAGATAGGGTCCTACTAAACTGTTCAGGCTGGCCATGAGCTCACTTTGTAGTCTAGGCTGTCTCGAACTCACAACAATCCTCTCTTCTCAGCCTCCCTAGTGCTGGGATTACAGGTGTGTGCCACCACACCAGGCTAATTAATTTTTTATAATCTTTTTTGTTTTGTGTTTTTCAGACAAGGTCTTGCTGTGTAGTCCAAGGCTGGCCTTGAACTTACCGTGTAGCCCAGTCTGACCTCAGGCTAGTAGTGATCTGCTTCAGCCTCCTAAGTGTTGAAATTACAGGTTTATACTATCACTGTAATCATTCGTTTGAATTAGAATGTTTCAAATACCAATATGATTATTTTCAAATAAAATTTTGGAGATTGAATATTTTTAGATCTAAGTGTTAATGTCTGGTATTAGTCCTTTTTTTTTTTGTTTTGTTTTTTGAGATAGGGTCTCCCTATGTAGTTCAGGCTGGCCTTAAACTCACTATGTAGCCCAGATTGGTCTCAAAGTTGCGGTGCAACAATCCTTCTGCATCAGCCTCCTGAGGCAGAAGTGCAGGGATTACAGGTGTGCCCCATCATGCCTGGTTTGGTATGAGTCTTTATAAAGATTCTATTTTGCAACCATGAGAGGATATATAGATTATGTGCATATGGAATTCTTACTCAACAATTATGAAAAATACTCTTCTTACCTTATGAAGCTTGTCTGGCTTGTGGATTTTGCTGTGCTTTCTACTGGGTACACTAGTTTTTCCTAATTGAGGGTTTTCATCTGTTTAATGACTGGCTGGGTGTGGCATACCTGTACTCCCAGCACTGCTAAAGCAGGAGGATTGCCTGAAGAGTTGGAGGGTAACCCTTGTACATAGTGAGTTAGAGGCCAGCCTGAACTGCCTAATGAGATCCTGTCTCCAAAAAAACAAAACAGGAAAACCCAAAAAAGTTAGTGATCTGTCAGAGAAGAGCAGGTTCTATTTCTGCTCAGTCACACAGTAGTCACAGGTTGACCTATTGTGAATAAAGTAAAAGCAAGCCACCTTTCACTCTCAGAGTAGAAAGAAGAGGCAAAGAAGGCCCCGCTAGCCGAGAGAGAGAGAGAGAGAGCAAAAGGTTAAAAGGTTAAGATTCTTACCAGGCTGGGCCCAGGATCCTCTTGCCTCAGCCTCCTGGCATGTGCCACTGTGCCTAGCTTTTAACATGTTCTTGAGAGAAGTGATGGGGGCTTGTCCTAGAAGCCTGTAGTTCCTGTGGAGTATGTGGCGAATGTGTCAGGGCAGGGCAGGAACAGTTGGACAGTGAGTTTCAGCAAGGATAACAGCTGAATGCTTGTCTGCTCGCACAGACAGCCCTGTCTTAAGGGGTGTTCTGGATGAATGATAGTAGTTACCAAGAATGGCATGACAGAAATGTAAAGTAACTTATGGATCCTAATGAAGTACCTGGTTTTATGTCATTCCAACAGCATTAGTATCTGAATTCACATTGTACTGTAATAAAACTATGTCTCGCATACAGCCAGGATCTGTCAGCTTCAGCTATTTTAGACGCCATTGCAAAGTGGTTTTTGTGTGGGAAGCACAGGCCTCCCAGAGAGGCACGGAAGCAGGCTTGGGAGAGAGAGACGGGCTTTGCACATGACTTTGGCTCTGTTTTTGGCTTGATTTTCATGTGAAGGTCCAGCCAAGCACCTGGCATTGGACTCTGTGCTAACCTATCCCACCTTCAATACCCCTGCTTCTGGTCCTCTTTTTTTCTCTACTTCTGAACAGTATCACCTCCCTTTTGCTTGAGCTGCTTCGTTTTCATTATCGTTGTGTCAGAGTTCTGCATTTTCCTGAGTGTAGAGAAGATGTTAATCTTCTTTTGCTTCTTAGTTTTTTGCTCTTAACATTTATAAACCCTCATCTGTTAAATTGTTTTAGAATTTGGAACAGCAGTGAATTTTTTTCTTTAACAGATGATTTTGAGAAAATAATTGCTGTGTAAGACCTTAAATTTGTTTTTATTTTCCAGGTTTGGTTAAATTATATTTTTCAGTTCACTGCATACTGTAAAATTTATTAGCTGTATTTAGAACTACAATGTCTCATTACATTAATATATGAAAATTAGTTCTACCCTGTAAAAATATCACAAAATTATAAATAATCTTTTACATGCCTGTAGGAGAAATTCTCTATTTTTGTTTAAATACTAATAATATTTCCATGTTTTGTTTGTAAGCAGGAAATATGTATGTATACTCATGGTTATTTATAGGAGAGGAAAAGTTTTACATTTATCTTTGTTACCTGATTAATTAGCAATCAAAGCTTTTTATAAAAGATAACTTCTTACATATAGAGTTCTGTGATAGTGAATACTGGTACCACCTGTGACTGTAACAATTCAGAGTTGTTTAAAAAAAGTTTATGTACTCATGCTTACTAAGATGAATCTTAGTAATGGATATAGTTATCCAGTAGCCAAAATAATCAAAAAAAACTTTTGTGTGTTTTTGAGGCAGGGTTTCACTATGCAGTTTAGTCTGGCCTCAGACTTAATTTGTAGCCCTGGCTGCCCTTGAACTTGCAGTGGTCCTCTTGGGGGATTATAGGTGTGCAACTCCATGCCCGCCAGTACTTTTAAATTTTTATACTGACCATTTTGAACAATAATTGTTTTTCTTTGATCTTGTCTGTGAACATGAGATTTTATAAATACTCAGTGTATACTATAAATGTATTTAAACTTTGTGAATTTTATTAAATTTTTTATGGTGGTGTTAGGGATTGAAACAGGTCTCGCTGTATAGTTCAGGCTGGTTTTGAATTTAATATGTGGCCCATGCTAGCCTTGAACTCACTAAATGATTCTCTGCCTCAGTCTCCCTAGTGCAGGAATTACAGGTGTGCAGCACTTTGCCTAGCTGGATTTTACCAAAGATAAATTCAGATGTGAGGTAAAGAGTTTAAAACATATTAGCATAAAGCCCACTACTCATTCTGTGGTAAAATGGTGTTGGGTCACTACAACAGTGTGTGGCATATAATGCTCTTTATTGTTGATTGTTCTACCTGGGCCATATATTAATGGACACTTTCCCATAGCTCATAATCATGATGGTATTGCTATCTTTTGCTTAGGGAAGTAAGTACAAAAGTCAGTCACTACTCATGTGAACAGTGTTTAGATTTCAGCAGATATCAGGATTAATGTTTGTTTTTAATACAGTGAAAGTCCTTATGAAAGTAACAACAATTTTAAAATTGGGTATTCCATATTTAATTAAAATTCTTATGTAAGTTGTGTTACTTGTTTTCTTCATAAGGAAATCCAGTGTCCTTAAGACTATAATCTAAAAGTTGTTACATATTAGAGAAAAGCAGAATGATTATGTTGGCATGGCAACTCAAATGGGGAAAATGCAAGCAGCATGGATAAACAGCATCCTGTTATAGCAGCGATAGTTGTGAAAATGATTAAAACGTACAGAAAAGCTGCAATAGCAGCTTTAGTCCACTGGAAATAAATAGTAAGAGAAGACATGGAGGCTGGTTTTATTCAAAAGTAAAATCCCTCTGCTGCCACAAGTGGCTAGTACCACTATGTATAGACAGATCTCTGTCCTTTCTAATTACACTTTCAATTCAGTTTCATTGCCTCAGATCATGAAGGCATAAGGGAAAGATAATTGTAATAACTATATGGAAATCTTTTTCTCTTTTTTACTTTTTTGAGACAGGGTCTCAATAGTGCATGCTGGTCTTGCAAACTCATGACGATCTTCCTGCCTCAGCCTCCTGAGGGCTGGGATTATCGATGTGTGACCATGCTTAGATCCTTTTCTTTGTCCTTTTTCTCCCATTTCTCTGTCAGTACTTACTTTTCATTCTTTTTCATACCGTCTTTTATCATGTTAGTCTTTAGGTGGCGAACTGTCACATAAACATCTGATGTGGTGGTGTATAAATTGCAGCATTCTAATTGCACATGACTAAATGAACTTGATGGTAAATGATGAGCATCCTGTAGGTAGAAAGACATTGATTTAAGCTCTTTTGAAATTCTTTTGTAATCAGGGCTTGTTAAGTGTTACTTTAAATGCCATCATTTCTTTTCCAACTTTTGCTTGCCCATCAGAGAAAAAGGTTTCATCCCAGTGGAGTTGACAGAGCTTTGTGATTTGTCCAGCAGCTGGCTGCTTGCACAAGTTTTTGTGGTGATGAAATGGGCATCCTTGTATTAGGGTATTGGTCTGTTCATTGGTAGGTCCTGTGTAAACAAAGTACTCCCAGGAAGAATGTATTAAGAGTTTAAGAGCAGTTCATCGTACAAATGCAGTGGAGGAACGTGGGTTCTGCAAGCCTTGAGGGGTGTTATAAACATCTGCAAAGCTGGAGTTCACCTAAAACCTTACGTCTAAATTGCTATATTTTTATTGACATTTGATTACAAATAATTGAACATTACTTGAGCCTGAGCTGCTTGCCGTATTGCCGTGTCATGCATAACCTTGCTCATTGGTAGAGTTTTATATTTACTCTCTTTTTGGGCAAGCATTTTATATTTAATATTCTTGTTTTGTAGTTGAAAACTAATGTGAACTGAACTAATGCCAGTTATGAGGATAGTGGCTTATCCTTAGAACAGGATTTTAAATAACCTCTTGAACTTAGACATAAATTGATTTTGATAAATATCCTCTTAAGAAAGGCATGGTTTTACCTGGCAAACCAAAGTTTGTCTTTTCATATTTGGGTCAGAGAAGAAACCTCTTATTTACAGTTTTTGAAAAAATTTATTTTAAAGGGAATAGAACAAAAAGAACAAAACAAAACGAAATGATCAAAAACAAGACAATAGGAACTCCACAATACTTAGTATATTGCATATTGTTATCCTCTATAAATACATGCCCAGACTGCCAGCTTTAGGTCTGCAAAGTTGATCACACAGTACAAGCATTAAGCTCTTTCTTTACTTCAGTTGCTGTCATCTCAGCCTACATTCTTCCAAATCAGCCATTTGCTTGGGGAGGAGGGAGGTGGAGGGGAGGTTTCCCATGAGGTGGAAATCTCCCACTGCTGCCTCTGGTGGGCTCATAGGACAGTGTTGCTGCTTCCTTGATCCCTCCCTCCTGGCCAGCTGGCTGGATCACTCACTGGTGGCACACGGGAAGCTGAGGTTGCTGTTGCCTCTTTTTAAAAAGTAGGAAAAAACATAGGAGAAGAAATAGTGATTTTTTTTTAAAAGGAATTGTAAAAAACAATTTCTCTTTACTATTAGTAATAGAAATATATGATTTATGATGTAAGATATATGACTTAGGCTATTAAATGGTTTACCTGGCAGACAGTTTAAAGATTCCATTAATAAGCTAATAAACCTTTTATGAAAGATTCTGGAAATGAAAGCTGACCAAATACCTATAACATTGTATCTATATTAGAACAGAATTTTGTTTTGTTTGATACAGTTTTGCTGTATAATTTAGGATGGCCTTAAACTCACTGTGTAGCCTAATAATCATTTCATTTCTTTTTTTTTTGAAACAGGGTTTTGTTGTGTAGTTTAGGCTGGTGTTGAACTTGCTGTGTAGCTACTAGGCTGGCCTCAAATTTTCAGTGATTCTTCTGGGTGCTAGGATTAGAGATGTGTGCCACCTTGTCCAGCAGGAAGAGAATTTTTTGAGGATAGTTTGCTGGACATGGTTACACATACCTGTAATCAGAGCACTGGGGAGGCTGAGGCAGGAGGATCACTATGAATTTGAGGCCAGTCTGGGCTGTATAGTGAGACCTTTCTCAAAACAAACAAACAAACAAACAAGTAATTTTGCAAGAGAGAGGCAAAGAAAAGAAAAAGAGGCCTTTATTGAGGACATTAAGGGGGTACACAACTCGTGAGGCTAGGCTCCTCCTCTGGCCAGAGAGGAACTGGGCTGAAGGTTATATGACTTCTGGCCAGAGTTGGAGTTTGGGTGGGCATTCATGACACTCGAAGTTTCAACTGATTGGAATTTTCTTCCACTCCAGGAAAGAGGAGGTCGTAGTGGGACTGAGGGGAGAAGGAGGAAGTGGTCATTAGGGAAATAAGTTGTCCTTTTTGTTTGGCCTTCCACCATGTTCAACCACCACTATAGTATTCAGCAGTTTATACTAGGGAGAAATGTTTCACTGCAAAAATGCTCTCTGTTTAAATCTGATGTGCTGATTTTTATTTCCTTGTTTTATTTATTTGAGACCTACTTGTCTCAAACTCTTAGTGATCCTCCTAGCCTGAACCTCCCCAGTGCATGACCGCACCTGGTGGTGCTAATCTTTAGATTGGTGTCTAAAAGTAGCCAGTATCATCAGGTTGTGCATATGAGATTTATTAGTTTGCATCTTGGCTTATGATAAATAGAGTTGGAAGATTTGATTATTTTCCTTGAATAAGAAAAAATAGTGTATTTATTCCTCTTTCACAATTTCTTGTCATATTTCATGTACTTCAGAAATTCTCATTTTGGATTCTTATTGTTGAATATGTAACTCTTAATACTAATGTCCTGAGAGGAAGGAGAATTTATCTAACCTCATTAATAAAGGTACTCCCACAGAAAAGGTCCTCATAGCACATCAAGCAGTCAAATAGCCAATAAACCTATTCTGCTAAATTCCATAAACTAGATGGTGAGGACAGATAATGTTCATTTTTGCTACTTATTAGGAAACATGCCACTTGGTCTTTGAAATGGTTATTTATTTCATATATTGCAACTGCCAGTCAGTCAGTGATTTGCAAATAGTGAAGTAGAGACACTGCTGAAAACCATTTTCTTCTCTCAGCTCAGGAAATCAGATGTAAAATAGTTGCACTTATTTATGGCAGCATTTATTTTCTTTCTAATTGATGAGTTCATGTTCTCTAAATGATGAGTATGAGTTCAAGTTCTCTAAAATTGAAGAATGAATTTTAGGAACAACGGAGGTTAAGAGCAGAATATACTTAGCGTGAAAAAGAAAGCTGTCTCTGAGAGAGACAAAAGGGGTCTCCAGCAGATGGCCAAAGACTGTCGTTTCCAGGGACTTTTATAGAGCAAAACCACAAGGTGAGATGGGCTCAAAGTGGAGAAAAATGGGAACTCCCAAGGTGGGCATAGGTGGAACAGAACTGTGATCAACCAATAAGATTAATTGTTATGGTAAAATTGATGAAATCAGGAACAAATGGGGAAGTGAGTCACAGAGCAAGGGGACATGCTTAAAGAACAGTGACTTCCTGTAGGAGGTTAGAATGGTGACTCCTGACTTTCTCAGGCTGATAGAGACCTAGTTAGAATATCAGTCCTTAGGATGTGGGTGTGTTTGCTTCATCTTTTGTCTTGAGATCTGGCCCAGATCAGGAGGTGTCTGTCTCCTCCAAGGTTGCCAGTGAGGTATCTGGTCTTTTGCACTGGCTCGCTCAAGGGCCCAGCCCTGTCTGACTGCCTATAGTATTTTTAACTACTCAGCTGCCTGTATCGTATGGAGCAAGTAGTTGTCTTTACCCCTACACAAAAATTAAGGGGGACTCAAGGGGGCTGGGAGACCTGAGTTTGCAGTTGAAACACCATTTGGTATTTGAGGGAGCCTTTTAGAAGTGGAATGCCCCTCTCCTTAAAAAGGAGACTCCTGGTAGCTCCCTTTGTTCAGTCATTGTCGGCGCTGACGCATCTGCAGAGAGACTGATCCCTAAATGTGTGGAGGGTTTGCTCCTCTGCCTAGCAAAAGACTTTACCCTGTATCTCCATTTGCTCTCTGGCTGGAAGTGTGGAACAGGAGCTCTGAGAGCCTTTGTCAAATACTGTATGTGAATTTTTTGAACATAACACCACCAGCCTTTGTTAATTTCTAGCAACCGCTCTGAACAAATGTGTAAATCCACCGAGATGGGGAGTGTTTGGAGTGACGGTCACCAAGAGGGAAAGACTTACTTGTTTATTCTTCTAGTTAAAAACAAGCTTTCTTTTTTGTTTTCCCCTTTTTTTCTTTTTTCTTCTCCTTCCTTGTTCCCTCTGCCCTTTTCTTTGCCCTTTCTCAGAAATACATGAAGTCTAATCCTTCCGGAGAGCACTGCAAATTTTTGTGTAGGCCAGTTCCACACCATTAAAAATTGTTGTGTAACTCCATCCGTCCCAGGCCTTTATGTTTAGTTATAGGTTAGTAAATTTGTAAAACCTAATCTGCGTAATTTGCAGTTTTACTGTTAGCAAGAAAACGAGCACTTCAAAAATAAAGAAATTCTC
The DNA here is from genome assembly GCA_004027455.1 of Hydrochoerus hydrochaeris. Classification (NCBI taxonomy): domain Eukaryota; kingdom Metazoa; phylum Chordata; class Mammalia; order Rodentia; family Hydrochaeridae; genus Hydrochoerus; species Hydrochoerus hydrochaeris. Next base: position 60,472 of record PVLA01010030.1, read on the forward strand.
TTAACATCAAGTTTTGGCTTTTGCTGCTGCTGCAGTTGTTTGAGACAGGGTCTCACTGTGTAGTTCAGGCTGACCTCCTGCCTCACTCAGCCTCTGAGTGGTGAGATAATGGGAATGAGCCACTGTACTTGGCTACATCAGGTGATTTTTTTTTTTTTTAATGCTGTGGCAAATAAAGTGTAAGTGACAGCCTTTTTGTTCTGTTATGGGGAGTATAAAAAATCACTTGAGCATATATATGTGTATATATGTATATAAATTTGTTTACTAAGTTGGTTGCTTTCCTTTGTATGAATATTAGAAATGACTTTTTGGTACAGAAAACATGTTTCCAGGCATTATTATGATGCCCTGTTGCCTATTACTGTTAAGTATTTTATGTGATTTAAACAAAAACTGTCATTTTATTCTTTAAAACTTAGTCTTATCGTGAAATCAGCCGTACCTCAGGTAACTTACTGTGTTGAATACAAATGAAGGAAAAATAAGCACAAGTATTTGGTAATTAAAAAAAAAAACACAGAACCTTGATGTTAAAAATTGGGTTATTTTCAGGAGTTCTTATCCCATACCAGTGACTTAAGATCTTTTGTTTTCTGTACTGAAGCATGATAGTGAAAATGTCTTTATACAGTTATGAAAAAAAGTCTACATATTAATTTGCTTTGGGTCATTGTAGTCTCTCTGGCATATTCATAATTAGGAAGGCCTTTTTAAGACTGTGTTCTAGTCTCACAGGTACACAGCAACTCTGTATCTGGTAAATCTAAATTCATATATGAGGAGGTTATGTTTTTTTAAAGCATATTATTTACACAATTCATTGAAATGGCTCCTTTGGAAGTTGGGTGGCTCTCTTATGTAATTATGTACTTAAGTAACCCTGCTCTACACAGCAATAGAAATTCAAGTAAGAATAATTTACTGCTTATGCATAGTTATTAGAATTTTAAAGCATTTGTTTGTTCAAAATTCTAGTTTATCAGACTGTTATATTTGACTAATTACATACTTAATGAATAAAATTTACTTTAGGAAGCAGCCAAGTTTGAATTTTAACAGTTCTAAGTAAGTGTCAGGAGCTCCCTCCTCTAACAAGATTGTCATTCCTTTAGTTTAAATTTTGTGGTGAAAATAATAATTTGTATTTTAAAATCTATATTAGAAGTATTGAAGATAGACCTAAATCAAAACTGGTGGGATTTTATAACTTATAAGGTACTATTAGAAATAGTGTGTCTTTTTTTTTTTTTTAGAATTTTCTAAGAATTTTATTTAAGGAGAGGGGAAAAATAAAGCAAAACAGAAAAAAAAGGGTAGAAACAATACAGAATTTTAAAAAAATGAACAGTAAGAAATCACTAGTTGATACATTACATATTGTCTTCTTGGATGTAGTTGTTCAAGTTACAAAATTAAAGCATACAAAGTGGACATTCAAACAGTGAGGCTGGAAACAGTTCTGTTCTCTGATCCAACAAAAACTTACAACATAATTATCAATCCTACACCCTTAAATATATATACAGTTATAGCCTTTAGAGCACTTGCTTTTCCTTCTTTTGCTTTTTAAGTCCATTATCTGTTTAGTTATATCATGTTTCAGGTTGCTCAGTACCTTACTGATCTGTTTTGTTGTTGTTATTTGCTTTTTTAATTTTTTCTTATTTATTGTCTTTTATTTTATTTTGAAGGTAGTAAAATACAGCAGAACAAGACAGGACATAGCCATCTTAGGCATAGCAGTGAAATTGGTACAGAACCACACAGCAGTTTACTGGGATAACAGCAATAGGTGCAATAGCATATCTGGTTTTCTTCACAGTAGTTGTTCCTTCAATCAGGTAGAGCAATATCGAAGGAAATACTGAAATTATAGAAACAGAATATTGAATAGAGCAATACCATTGATCAGAACAGAGCAAAACAGATAAAAATATTTGCCCTCAAAGAGATGGCAGAAGAAAATCCCCCTTATTTGCTATATTGCCTATCGTCAAACTCACAAGACATGCCCAGATCTCTGGCTCTCACTTGCTAGCGGTGGGTGGGTGGGGTGGGGTGGGGGGGGTGGGCTGGATGTTTGATTCTTAGCCCGTGTCCTGGTAGGCTCACAGCTGCCCACCAGAGGGGTGAACTGGCTGCCTGTTTTCCCAGCACCCCAAGGTCCAACATGGCGTCGCGGGTCTCAGGAAAGGCTGATATGGTTCTTGCCCTCAGGAGACTGCGGCTTGCCAAGCCGCAGCCACTCACCAGGCCACAGCCACTCACCAGAGCAGCATGGTGGCGGCTGCCTGTTTTCCCAGCGCCCCAAGAAATCTTAAATTGTTTTTTTGTTTGTTTGTGTGGTACCAGGGATTAAACTCACAACCTCGTGCTTGCCAGGCAGGCCCTTATGCTGCTGAACTAAATCCTCAGCCACAGTATGTTTTTTTTCAGTGAAGAAACTGAAGTACATGGAAATAAAGCGAACTGCTCTAGGTCTTACAGTTGACTTGAGGATTAGTGTTGTGTCCCCTCTCAGTAGCTGTGATAATCCACACTACCTTTCATCAGGGGTTTCTTGAACACTTCTACTATGTGTGTGGCAGTGGCTAGGCACACAGGTTGTTAGGACACTATGAGTTTATATGGCCTCTCAACCTAGTAATACTACATTTTAATCCTAATGTGCTCGTGTTTTACGTGTTTCTGTTAGGTTATGATCTCCTTAAGGGCAAGGGCTCATTTAGTATTTGGAGTCAAACCAATTTTGTTTTGGAAAGCTTTAAAATCCACCTCCATCCCCAGTTTGGGAGTGAGTATAGTTCTACAGCCCCACTCCCATGAGATTTATTTTTCAAGCATTAACAACGCTTGCTGGAATAACTAGTTTCCCATGGTTCTGTTCTGGCAGTGATACTTTGAATTACATTTTGGTTTTCATCAGTTACTGTCTTGTTTCAAGTAACATTGTCACATTTCCCCTTTAAGCAACAAGGAACAACTATTTTAAGGGGACAGAGATATTTCATGAAAGTAAAGAGGAAAGTGAACACTCAGGCCCCGCAAAGATTGGGGGCCAGGAGTTTAGATATCTTCAGGATTCGAGGTAGTCACCTTGCTGCATTCCTAGGATTAACCCTAGTTGATGGTGGTATATGATCCTTTCAGTATGTTGCTGGATTTTGTTGAGAATTTTTGCCTCTGTGTTCATAGGTATATTGGTTTGTAATCTTCATTTTGCTGCTGTGGGGCTCAGTCCATTCACTTAGTTAAAATTTACATTATTTTCGATTTTTAGATTTCCCTTTGGGTTGTTGTTATTTTGAGGCAGCATCTTGCTAGAGGAAATTACAGGCTGCCCTCAGACTCACTGTGTAACCCATCATGATCTTGAGCTCTAAATCCTTCTGCCTCAGCCTCTTGAGTGCTGGAATTACACATGCATGCCACCTCTTTATATCTGTTGTTTCTTCACTGATAGTGTACTTCTTTTGTTTTAGTGTTTGCTCTTAACTGTTAGAACTTTTTTTTTAAGAGTAGGAAAATTTATTGGAGAAAAGGAATGGGAAATAGGAATAGCTCCAGAGAGACAGGAGTTCCCAATGGGTTGCCAACAAGCCCACTTCTCAAAGGAAGTTTTCTAGAGCAAAATCAGTGAGGCTGGTACAACATGGGCCAAAATTACAATCAACCAATAAGATTACAAGTGTGGTCACTTAGCTAATACTGATTCAGTGGTAGCAAGGGAATATGGATGACATCACTAACCTTAGTCTTAGTGGGTGAGAGAGGATTGCCTGCCCCTAAGGGAAATCTCAAAGAGGTGATAGCACTAACCTCAAGCTTCCATTTATTCCTTAGGGAAGTATGCAAATCTGGCCATTGTGACTTTAATCTTACTAGAACATTTTTAACCTAACTATAAAATCTTTGTCCTTAAAGTGAATTCTAACATCTGTGTGATTGTAGTATTGGTATTGGTTGGAGTTTCCCCTCTTTTTTAGTATGCAGATAATCTTGGGCTTGTGTCTTTGGTATTTTGGGGGAGGAGTTGAGACAGGCCCTTGCTATGTAATCCAGGCTAGCTTTGAACTCACTGTGTAGCCCAGGCTGACCTTGAAATAGTGGTGATCCTCTTGCCTCAGCCTCCTGAGTGCTGGGATTACAGCATGTGCCTCCATGCCTACTTCTGTTCTTGGTATGTTTAACTACTTAGTGGCTTACTCTGAGCATCAGTGGTTTTCAGTATGTTCACAGAATTGCGCAGCTATCATCACATTCAGTGTTAGGCTACGTTTAGTATTCTTTCTGGATTAAATCTGTTTCTTGTATGCAGCATATTGTTAGATCTTGCTTCTTGATGCATTCTTCCAGTCTGTGTCTTTGGACTGGTGAATTAAGACCATTAACATTGATGGTTATAACTGAAATGTATTGACTTATCCTTGTCCTGTTACTTTCCTGTTGTTGGCTCTCCCCTGCCTCTTTTTCCCCCTTCCTCTAGGTGTTTGCCTTGCCTGGCGGGTTCCTGCTGTTGGGGTTCATGGAGCTGTAGTCCCTGTTGTCTCTCTCGAATGTCCTTCAGAACGTTCTGGAGTGCTGGTTTGTTGCTCATAAATTTCCTCAGATGTTCTTTGTCATGGAAGGATCTTATTTCTCCATCCATTTTGAAAGCTAGTTTTGCAGAGTACATCAGTCTGGGTTGAAAGTTGTTTTCTTTTAGAAGTTAGAGTACTTGACTCCAAGCTCTCCTTGATTGGAGAGTTTGTGCTGAGAAGGCAGCCGTAATTCTGATGGGCTTTCCTTTATAAGTGATTTGTTTGTTTTCTCTAACAGCTATTCTGGTGTTGAATTTCTGGAATCTTGACTGTGATGTACCTGACTGTAAAATTTTTTTTTGATCATTGCTAATAATTGCTAATTTCTATATGTCTTGTTTATCTGTATGTGAAATTCTTTGTTTTTAATCAGGTAAGTTTTTTGTCATGATATCTGAACATTTTAAAAAAGCCATTTGTGGTATCTCTTGCTTGTTCATTGACTCCAGTTAATCTTAAGTTATTCCTCTTTGTCTTATCTAGCAGCTGCTGAATTGATTTCTCATGGTCCCTTGCTATTTTTGAGAATTTTTTTTTTCCTGGCCACTAAATGCAAGCCTGTCTTCCTATCTGAGATCCTGCCCTCACATTGGCCTAATCTGCTTTGAATACTTTCAGTGGAGTTTTTATTCTCCTGCTTGAATCTACTTTATGGATTCTATTTCTTTCCTATGCTGAGCTTCTATAATTTTCTTAAGCTCATCTATTTTTTTTGTCTGTGTCTCCTTTCACATCACTAAGCCTGGTATATATTTTGGTAGTCTCCATATTTATTTGAGAGATTATTTATGATTTCACTTTTTCCAGAACCTATTCAATTGCTTTGTTGTTACCGCTTTAGGGAGATCCGATGGGGGGCTTTGGATTGTCCCACTTCATTACTCTCTGGATTTGCCTTCGGTGAACTGGATGTCTGGAGTTGCATTTTGCTTAAGTTTCTTTGCCTTTCCTGTCTTGTCCTGTCCTTTTCTTTTCTTTCTTTTTTTCACTTTAATTCCTGGAGTGATCATTACTTCTCTGAGGTACCTTTCAGGTGTAGCTGGTTTGGGGGTTGGAAGATCTTTCTTCCTCAGTTTGTTGGAGATGAGAAGTTGTTGCTTGTTTGGCCCAGTCCCTGGTTCTTTAGCACTGTGCCACCATATTTCTGTGACCCTTAGTCAATCTCAGTCATGGAACACTAGGACCAATAGCTGTTTAGAACAATTATGTCAGTTTTGGCTGTAGTGGTATCAATAGCATCAAACACAGCCCGGGAAACAATAAACTGAGCTAACCCTTAATTTGCAACTTTTAACCATAGGAACTAGATTTGTGATTATATAACAAGATATAAGACAAATCAGATAATTATATACAATATATAAGTTCATAAAGTCTCAGTTTTGCCCTTGAAGGTTCAAATTTAATATGGATTAAGGAGAAAATAGAGAAGTGGAACAAGAGAAAGAGATTAGAAGTAAAGTTGGAGGACAAAAGGGGATTATGCCAATTTTGGGAAACTGGTGCAGAATACTGCAGGAAAAGAGAGATGGAAGAGATAAAAGGAAGAACAGAACAGAACCACTCCCCCAAAGAGGTTAGGAACCACTTTCACACATAAAAATAGTGAAGGAGAAAGAGAACAAAACAAATGAGAAAAAGAAAAACAAATAGTCCACTTCCAGGTTTCTCTGTGGGTTCACTAGTAGCCAGTCTGTGGAGACAGAGTCCCAAATTGTGTCAGTCTATCCCAGCAAGCCCTAAGTTGCTTTATGGCAGAGTAGTGGATAACTCCGTAGGCCTGCCCTGACACCAGACTCATTGGGCTCGCCATAGTCCAAGCAATTTCCATGGGTCTGGGCCCAGCTGGGAGCTGCTGGAGAAAGCTGGCGGCAGTTCTGGGTTCTGGGCTTATCTGGCCCTTCTCCAAAATGGTGCCTGGCTAATTGTTGTCTCCCTGCAGGAGCACTAAGTCCTCTGCACTCATTGCCAACCAGTGCAGTCCTCCACATCTGCTGTTCCCCACCACTGCCGCATCTCTCTGCAGAGGCCTCTGAGCTTGCTAGCCATTACTGTCTCCATTTCTGTGCATCCCCAGGTTTGAACAACTCTCGTGCAATGAGTTGTGTCCTAGTGCGAAGGCACTGCCAGCTACCACCTTCTTATGCCTTGAATTTTTCTTTTTATTCTCTGTGGGCTTCAATTCACACTTCAGATTCTTTCTGAGTCTAGGGAACCCACTTCCTTTTTGTCTTCCTCTGCAAAGAGGAGGAACTATGCACCTTTTAGCAGCTGTCTTCATCCTCCCCACCTCCCCAACTCCCTGAGACCTCTACTCCATTTTCTTCTGCATGAACTTGCTCCTGGAGTTAATCGTCCAGTAACTTACTCTGAGCATCACTTGGGCAGTTGGTTTCAACCAGTTGGTTTTGTTTGCATGAGATACACCTCTATGTCTGTTTTATATCAACTATTTTTTCAAACTTTTATTTAGAGTATTGTATTTGCACTTTTTTCTAGTGAGATCTTATAGTAAGTTCTGGTTATTTTCTTTTACTAATTCATATCTATTTGTGAAAACATGTAATTTTGTGCTATAATCTATGAAAACTCTTACCATAAGTATGTTACAATTTTTATAGTTTACTAGAACTCAGTGATACTCTTTTAAAGTATAAAATGAACGTGTTTGGGACACTGCAACTGAACAGGGAGGAAGTGCCAAAGATCTGCAAAAGAGCACTGAAAAAGGGAGAAATGTTAGCAATTAGAGAGGAAAAGCCTGTATTATGAAATGGAAAGACAAAAAGACATCTCCTTATTGTCAACTACTCATACACACTAAGAAATCATAGAACTTTAAGAAAGAAAACTTTAAAAAGTCCAGTAGTGTTCAATGATTCTAATTCTATGGGTGGTGTTGATAGATTTGACCAACATCTAGCAAGGTATTCTGTAATGAAAAGCAAGGAAAATATATTATAAAATATTTACGCACCTTCTGGACCAAACAGTATGGAACTTGTTATTTATTCAAAACAAGGGTTTCAAAAGTCACAA
>PVLA01010031.1:0-68096 GCA_004027455.1 Hydrochoerus hydrochaeris
GGAATTGAGCCATTATAGTTAAAGCTGCCTAGGTTAAATTCAGACAGGGATTAAGCTGACTAGAAAACCTGGGTTGCGAGGTACAAACAGCTCCCTTCCATGTGTAAGGAATTTATGGAATGTATCTTCTCTGGGCATCTGCTGCCCATATTAGGAAGCACCCTTTGCCCCCAACTCTAGACCACCCTATAGTTGCCCCTCCAATGAATGTAGAAAGCCATTTAAACTAACCAATGCCTTCTGCTTCTGTAACCGCGCTTGCCAAAGCCCTGCCTCCCTTTGTTCGGTAGGTTTAAAAGCCATGCACCGGCATACCTCGTGGCTCTCTGTTCCTGCACGTTCAGTGAGCCCCACATATGCTCGGACAATAAAACCCCTTGCCTGTTGCATGAGAAGGCGTCTGTTGACTTCTTCCTACATGCAGCGGGCGTCTCAATTCTCACAAGATTCATGTTCAGATTTCTGAACTACACAACCTTTGGAGAATGAATGGATGTTGTTTTAAGCCCAAAAATTTGTGGTAATTTGTTACACAACAGTTTGCCTCAACACTTTTTCCCACATTGTAATCAAAAGCTTAAAGAAATTTACCTTTAAAATGCATTAATATAAAAGTAATGACTATAGTCCATTAGCTTCTGAGAAACTGAACATTGCCAACTAGCAGGTTCTGGAAAACTCAATGGGTAAAAGTATATGGCTTAAAGGTAAGAAGCCAGAGCCCTCCAGAAACCTAGCTCTGACAATGAGAACGGGAATGCAGTTAACTACTGTGGAATTAACATGAGCAGCCAGAGAAAGAAATTTGAGCCTGCAGGCTGTCTTATTGTCTGACATAAATACTTGAAACATAGTCCTAGAATAACCTGGAACAGCAAACAAAGCAGGTAAACAGGGTAATGCTTTGGGCTGCCCCTGAGAGGGTTCTGACACTCAGTCATGTGCCACAGAAAACAATGAGAAATGGTAGCCACATATGTGCACACATGTATGCAAGCACACCACTCCCTGCATACCCAGTGACAAACTCAGGGTCAGAGACCATGTCTCAACACCTTATAAAATCACAATACCATAAGTCATTGATATGAACAATATTTAATATTACTAGCATCACATTTATTGCTTCTTGAAATGATGAGGCCAAATATTTCAGTAAGTGTACTTAACACATTTACCTCTTTAACCCAATATTTTAGACAACCAAATATCTGTAGCTATAGTTTAAATCAGTTTTTTTAAAAAGCTAAATCATGGACTATTAGACTAAGTACAATTATCTTAGGTATCTTGCCTATATATCTATATCTATGTATCTATATTTACATATATAGATATATATATGCACATATGCACAGAGATATATATGAAATTATTGTCCCCTTCTTTCTTTCCTCCTTACCCCCCTCACAGTTGTTTTTTCATTTTGAACAGCTTCTTCCCCTTTCACAATATACATTGTACATTTTGTATTGTATTTACTCTTTCAGTTTCTTACACTAGGGAGACAATACAATGTTTACACATTATGTGTATGGTCTCCAGTTGCATCCATTTACCTATAAAAGCCTTGCATTTATCTTTCTTTATAGCTGAGTGTTACTCCATAGTTCATGCAAAGGACCAATTGCTACTTATATTGTTTGATCAATTTTGCATGCCTACATCTGGTAATCTGAGCAACTATTTTAAAATAATAACCATTGCAATATAATAACCATTGTTAATTTCCTACAATCTTGCAATCAGCAAAGGTCTTTGAGTTGTTGATCATAATGTCTCTGACCCAGCCTCCTTGTCTTTGTTCTGAAAGATTTGGTACAGGAACTCAAAATATTCAAATGGGGCTTCAACAGACAGGGAAAGGGTAGAAGGTATGGGTTAAATTATATGATGCATATTTGTAAACATTCTCAAGATTTCCCAAGTCAGTACCTATAAATTCTCTTGCAAGCATTTACTGTCAATTAAGGAACATATCTTTTAATGAATAAATATTTTATTCCTATTTTCAACTTAGCCTTTTAAAAGTTGACCTCAATAAGGTACCCAGTACACATGTTCTAAAGTCTCCTCCCACTCCCATAGATGTCTGAAACTGCAGATGTGTGTAGTACCAAGCCCTATGTAGATTCTATACATACATAACTATGATGAATTTTAACTTATAAATGAGTATAGCAAAAGATTAATAATCCTAATTCACCACAGATCTTAGCAATCTCAACATACAATTTTTTTCTTTCCTTACTAAGTCAAGAAAACCTTCATCCTTTCACCTAAAGGAAGCACTATGTTGTATCTGAGTTGCCAGCATCATTATTCTAGCCCTTTGGGGCTACTATTAAGTAAAATATAAATTATTTGGCCACAAACCCTGTGATCTTCCAACAATCCATCTAATAACTAAGTATGCTACTAAGTGACACAGACAGGTAGAGTAAGGCATGGGTGGGTGCATTGATGATTACGTCCCAGTAAGACACAGTGGGTTGGTGTGACATTTTTATCATGCTACTTGGAACAGTATACAATTTAAACTTATGAATTGTTTGTTTTCTGGAATTTTCCATTTAATATCTCCAGACTATAGTTGAACATGGATAACTGATATCACAGAAAGCAAAACTTCAAATTAGGGGATAACTACTGTATCTTATTTTGAAAGGCTGTATTTTCCTTTATTAAGCAAATACAAACAAAAATTCTCATTGAAAATCTACTTTTTAAAGAATTGTATGTCTTTTGGATGAGGCAAAAGATAGCTAAGCTGCTATTGAGCTTTTTTTGTTGTTAGTAATGAAAATTGGGTCCAACACATTTGGCATCATGTCAAGTAGGGCTTAGCACAGAAATTGAATAACCCATTCTGAGAATTAACATTGATACTTAATGTATAAAAACTACTCACTGAAACTGGTATTTGTATTATTTAATGAAAATTTCACTAGGCATAAAAACATCACAGCAGGTTTTGAGTTGTTCTAAGTTGCAGACTTCCAGAAAGCTCAGAAGATGCCAATTCGATTTACAGAATATTAGCTAGCATAAAACTTGTCAGAACTATATTTTTAGTACAACAGTTGAGACCACAGGCGCCTCTACTAACAAATATACATTTCTTCCAGCTTCTCAGCCTTGGTACACAGAGTACTACAGGAGTGAGAAAAACCTCTCACTGCACCTGAAGAATCTATCAAACAATGTTATCACAAACCTCAGAAGTGATATCTTGCCCCTTCTCCTATGTGGCATAGAGCCTCTTCATACCTGCCAGAGAAAATAATGTGCCTGTAAAGAACATTTTTCAAGGAGAACTTAGAAACCAACTCCAAAGCAACTGTACACAGCACCTATCTACCACAATTACTATACCCCCAACAGACTCACAGTCCCAAGCACATAATGATAGCAAAAATAAAATTAAAATGGCAAATCATGTTACAATAATGATCTCTCTCTCTCTCTCTCTCTTTCTTATAATCATCCTACTGAGGAGTTCCATTTTTAATTAATACTTTCAGAGTTGTTAAGACACAGGAGAAAAATAACATACTTTACTAAATAACCAGTTATAGTCACACATTTCATACATTTATTCATTATAAGTTTTATTCATTATAAGTTCCAAAGAGTAGGAATTTTTGCTCTTTTGTTCATTGCCATATTCACAGCTCCTAGAGCACAACCTGACACAAGACAAGGGCTCCACAAATACTTGTTGACTAATTCATTCATCAGACATACTGTCAGACAGAGTGCTTACGATGTACCAGGCTATGTGAGAGGGTCTGTGATATAAAGAGTGGCTCATTAAAGATAATTTTCTCACCTCCAAATTCATATATCTGAATGCTTTTCTGAAATATCTAATAGACTTCCAAAACTTGATATGACCACTTTACTAAATATCCAGCCCTGTTTTGTGTCTCTTTTGTTTTTTTGTTTTCCTGCAACTGCTGCCCTTGCATCAAATTATTCTTCCTCTTTCTAGGAGGAAAAAAACCACCCCAACACTTCTGGTCACTTAATACAAAAAAATTCCAATTTATTTAAGAATTAATATAAAATTTTACTGTTATATAGACTCAGGCACAATAACTATCATTCAAAAGAAGAATAAAAGATAAAAAGAAGGAAACAAACAAATAAAAGAGTGTTATCAAGAGTAATAAGAGAACCAAGGAAGCATATTAGATGAGAAGTTCAATTTGAGACCACTTTCAAGTGGACCAGCAGGATGAGAAGAGAAGGTTTTACTTAGCAGCTGGAAGGTCAGTTCCAAAAGGAGTAAAGAGAAGAAAATGAGATTAACATACATTCTTTATTATATTTAAAGAGGTCTATTGGGTTTTACTATGAAATCTATACATATTCATAAAACATCTTTGTTTGCCATTATTTAAATATCCAGGGAATTGTGAATTAAATAATTCCAACTGTCCTAGGAGAGATGACCAGTGGACTTTACCTCAGAAAGAATGGGTAAAATTATCATGATTGCTTTCAGCAGTATTCTCCTGATCACAGTCAGACTACTATACTCTCAACAAAGATGAGAGATTTCTATAAAGAGGAGAAAGAACAGAGGGAAGAGGAAGCAGGGGATGGAGGAAGGCAGGATAGAACAATCCAGTGCCATTAATCTCAAAATAGACATAAGCATGAGGGGCAGTGAACATACATATAAGAGAAGCAGGGAAGACTTCTTAGCAAAAGTTATTCAGAAATTGAGAGCTCTGGACAGCAGAATTAGCAAGAAGAAAATCTGAGGGAGCATTCCAGGGCTACATCAGGAAGAACCACAGGAAGCATGCCCTAATTATCTGAAATATCTCTCTGGAGATTCCATCAGTATGCTCACCATTAGTGGGTAACTTGTTATTTCGAATTCTGCCACTTTGATTTGATTGGTAGTTTGAAACACTAGCCCTTATACAACAGTCACAAACTAGATTTTGCCAGCAGGTAGCCAGTCTCAGATAATATCCCAGTTCTCAAAGCAAAGGTCATTACAATTAAGACTTTTAGTATCATTTACTGAGGCTTACCAGTGAACACAGAAAGAAAAAAACTCTGAAATCATCCTAATCCCTTCTTAGAGTATGGACATTCAGTCCTGTATATATCAGAAACTGAGACCACAACAGATTTTTGTGATAGCCTCCAGAGTTGTGTCTTTTAAACTCTATTTATTACTATCAATCACTGTTTATCATTTAATGCCAGAGGAAGCATCTGAAATGGCCTAGATTTAAGAGGAAAAGTCTTTTCTTGTGTTTATCTAATACAGACCTGAAAACTCATGAGGGTAAGGAAAAGATCCTTTTTCTACCTTGCACTTACTCTTCTGGTTCAAAATTATTAGACATTAATGCAATATGAAGGCAGTCTTTTGTACTCTGAGTTCTCAGCCAGTTACTTACTCCCTGGTAATAGCTCAAGGAGGTAGAGGTGGGAAAGAATAGGATCAAGATAAAAAGAAAAGTATCCTGTAACTTAATATAGAAAACTTGAAAGGGACTTGCTGAAATTACCATCACTAAGGTATGCACAGCAGCTAGCACATCCATCTAAATCTTTATGCCTGCTAAATAAACCCAAGGGATGAAATTAATTGCTTTTTCTTAAATTTCAGAGAGAAAATTTAAGCTTTTAAATTTGAATTATTGTGTTTCACAAGCTGTATCCAGTTACAGAAGGTTTTTCATTTGTTTGGTTGGTTTTTTTTTTGTTTGTTTGGTTGGTTGGTTGGTTGTTGGGTTTTTGGTTTTAGGGAAGGGTTGTTTTTGACACAGGGTCTCATTATATAGTCCAGATTGGCTTTAAACTCATTGTGTGGCCCAAGCTGGCCACCAACCCACAGCAGTCCTCCTGCCTCAGCCTCCCGAGTACTAGGATTACAGGTATGCGCCACCACACCAGTCCAGTTTTTACGATACTTGCGTAGTGTTTCCCTCAAATATTTGTTGAATGATTTTGTCAGTGAATGAGAACCAGTGTATAAAAGGAAGAGAAGGGGAAAAATTCAAATACAAGAATATGCAATATAAATATTTAATATTAGACATTAGATACAATTTAAATAACTATTGCTATTCAAATAGCTGATGATAGATACCTGATATAAAATGAGCTATAATCTCAATGTAACTGTTAAGAAACCAAGGGACTGAAAACCAGATTGTAACACAATTTTCTTTTTTCTTTCGTATGCTCATGCTCCTGGCCTCTAATCATCTGTTTTCCTTTGCCCAAACCCCACATTTTCCTACCCTCAAGCCCCAAAATATTTTCCAAAGTTCAAAAGAGTTAAGAGTTCTTCATTACCTTTATGCTAACACTACTCACACCTGAAATCAACTACCCATTCATTGCCTAAGGGACTCAGCAGCAAGCTACTGAGCTTCTGCGGGGCAAGCACCATGCTTGGACAGTGCCCAAAACAATCAAGAATACACACCAGCTGCTGCCATGGGAGCTTAGCATCTTTGGGGAGAATATAGATGAGCAGACGTCATTACAATACAAATACAGACACACATTTGGTGCTCTGAAACACAAGGTTTAGAATCAGAATTTGCAGTCTAGTTGAGAAGAAAAGTCACTTGAAATTTCAAGGAATTAATGTTTAACAGTTCATGAGAAATACTTGATGTAAGTGGTTAGAGAAATAGCAGTACATAGTGACATCAAAGATAGAATTTAAAGATAAGAAATTGTTAGTTAGATTGAAAGGTAAGGGGAAGGGTCAAGCGAAAGGTGAAAGTATGTCTCTGGACCTCCATACCTCAAACTGCACATTGAAGGCCAGGAGGTAATGGGTTAATATTCTAATGATATCTGTCTGGATAAAACCTTAATTTTACATAAAACAAAGCAAGCTGACAACTTTTCTAAGCAGAGTCATACTGTGCTTTTCTCTCTTCTCTTCCATGGGCACATGAAAACATCCTTCCCTACTTCTACCCTTCTACCCTTCAGGGTACAACTTGGCAATTCATCATGCCCTATTAGAAATGTAACATTCCTACTAAGCATTTTTCGGTTTTCAAACTGTTTCCACCTATCTGGTTTGTCAGTGCTCGGGATAGCTGTACTATTTCAGGTATCTCTTCTCACTCAAATTGTAAGGAGTTTCTTAAGAACAAGATTATCTGAGCATGATCTGAACAACAGGTTACCTGGGCCTGGGTTCCTGGCACAGCACTTTGCCAGGGTAAATGCTTGCTATTTGTTTAGCAACACAGATTAAGTAAGCAAAAAAGAAAAAAATTGCAACCCTAAATGGCCTAGTGATTAAGGTTCTTCATTATTCTCAAGGAAAAATAGAGACAACAAAATATTCCTTGATGTCAGTCACTTCCAGTGGATCCATGTAGAGATCCACGTAATGAGAAAAATATTTAGGTTCTTCTGACATATAAACAGCATGAATTTGGACTATTTAGATGCAAATGGTTAGGTCATAGTGACACTAAAACCATGTTTACTTCAAGAATAATTCAGAGTGGGGGTTGAGTGTTTATTCTTTTCAAGGGGGTGCTACAGACACCAGTTCTAGAGTGAAGGAATATTTTCTTCAATTACTATTTGAAAAAAGAAGCATATTTGGAACATGTGGCAGTAAATTTCCAAAAGAATGCTGCCCAGAAATTGCAAATAAAATTTCTAGCCACAATAAAAGGATTCATGTAGCTGACTGCCTTGGATAACATTTTAAAAACAAAAATAATTAAGACTAAACTTCAAGAAAGATTATTTTCCTAAAGGCAGCATCAGAGGATTTTGTGCATTTATTCAGTTCACTGATTTACAAAACTGTGCATGCATATAATTCAAAACAAGTTCTAGTTTTCTGTATAAGATGCCCAGTGGCAAAAACACTCATTCCATGGCTCCTAGGTGTCCTTTAACTTAAGAGGAAAATTTCAGTAAAAGTAAAAGTAATACAATCACACCAATACACAAGTGGTGATTAAGTGATAGATCGCAAGGCATTTTCATATTCGGGGATGATCTAGCAAGATCAGCTTGTTGCAAGGGACAACTGGCACTTATATCAGGAAGCCAGTTGTGTATTTTGCCACATTGGGCTTAGCAGATGTTACAAGGATCCAACTCCTAGTTCTCTTCATCTAAGCAGGCTTTTCTTTTTCTGTCAGTTGCTGTTTCTGTGTTTCCTCTTCTTTCCAAAAATCCCTTCTCCTATTACAGTACTTGCAGCTAAAAGTAGTACTTGAGGGCAGAGGAGGTAGTAGAACAAGGATTTGGCAATTAGACACTCCTGATTCAAACTCTGCCAATACAATATTACCTTATTAAGTCACTAATGTACCTGACTCCCAGTTTCTCTCTGTGTAAAATGCAAATAATGTCCCTTAATATATTACTATCAGGGAAAATTGAGTGTATGTTAAGTTTCCTTAATACCAAAAGGCAATGCATGCAAATTACATTCATTTTTTTGATGCCCAATTTAAACCCCTGCTCTTAAGTTTACTCATTTGGGACTCATCTTTACAGCAGCATAGCTGCATTACCCCAGTTTCTATGAATGGTCCACTTGGACAAAATCTGAAGTTGAGAAACTTTAGACATTTTGGAGAAAACAAGATTAAGAAACCAAGGGCATTATTAAGCCTGAACTGTCTTAACTTCAGTAAAATGATACCAGAACCCAACTCACTAAATAAAAATGAAATCAATGATATTTGAGACTCACAAGTCAGCAATTATGCCTACTGAAGTATTATTCTACTTTTACCACTCCCCACTCATTAGGAAACTTCTAAACAGCTCCCTGTTCTGTAATTTACAAAGCTTCTTATAAATTCATTTGGCTGTGAAGCAAATAATCTACATACTGTCAGGAAGGGTGTTCTATCTATGATCAAGGGTTCAATGCTTAGCTGATTTTATGACTCTGACTGTGGACATGCACTAAATTCCAACATGGGTTCCAACATGAGGAAGCACATAGAGGATGGAGGGGGATAAAGCTTTAAGTGGGCTTTAACACAACACTGTATTTTGGCATTTTTCACTCTCACTTGGCATCCTCCAGAGGATGTCATGGGTCCACAACAACCTCCAAGGTTTCTTAGCCTGGGACCATCTGGGGCCGCAGTTCCACAGTCTGAAGACTGACTCAGGCTTCCAGGACAAAAACTCTAGTCCTATTCTGCTTTCCCCTTATGTCTCAGACATCTTCTGTGGCATCTTGCTTCCTTCACCTCCAGTTCCAGTGCTCTGGGCTACTTAAAAAGAAAAAAAAAAAGTCCTGGGCTGGGGATAGAGCTCAGTAGCACAGTGCCTTCCTGGCAAAAACAAGGTTGTGAGTTCAATCCTCAGTACAAAAAAAAAAAAAAAAAATCCCCTCGCATTTATGCATCAGACCTCATTCCATTCCAAGCTCTTCATGTGTGTTTATTTATTTAAAATTCCAACAAAATTAGGCTGTAGCTACTATGTGAATGCTTATGTTACAGTTGAGAGAACCAAAACTCAGAAAGGTATTAAGAGGTAGAGTTAGGACTCAAACTTTGGCAGAGTGTTTCTAGGAGTCTACACTTTCTAAATTTCTTGGATTCCTGAAGCTTCAGATCTCATGTAGTGCATATTTTTGGTTTTGTAAAAAGAATGCTTTCAGGTGAAATAAGCCTTTGTGAAATCATGCCTCATTTGCTTTTTTTTCTTCTTTCCACTGTATCAGATAAAGTAAACATTGGTGCTCAAAGCTATTCTCTCAGGTGGCTCTACCATCAGGTAGATTCAGACAGAAGTGTTCCTATGTACTCCCAGCCCCCTCCTACCTTGTCTCATCTTTGGTCCTCTCTTTGAGGCCAATAAAGATACAATCTGGAGACTAAAAAAAACACATTATTCTGAGCTCCAGAGCTCCGACCATGGAGGGACTCAAGGTGCAGCACGGAAAGGCAATTTGCCCACCCTCTAGGTAAGCACCCTTTGGCATGAGGCAGGAGAAGAGCCACTCAGCAGCTCCCATGAGCCTACCAGCATGCGGGCTGAGAATCAAACCCCACCCCACCCCACTTTAGCAAGTGAGAGCCAGAAATGTAGACATCTCTTGAGAGGTTGACAATATGCAATATAGCAAATAGGGGGGATTTCCTTCTACCATCTCTTTGAAGGCAAATATTGTTATCACTGTTTTGCTTTGTTCTGATTAATGGTATTGTTCTATTCAATGTTCTGTTTTGATAAGTTCTAGAATGTCCTGTATTTCCTTTGATTTGGCTATACCTGATTGAAAGAACAACTGTTGTGAAGATAATGGTATATACTATGGTACCTATTACTGTTATGTCAGTAACCTGTTGAGGGTTTGTGTACCAATTTCACAGCACTCTCTCAGTCGGCTTTGTTCCGTCTTGTTCTGTTTTATTTTGCTGATAATAAAAAATTAAAATAAATAAAAAGTAAATAACAACAAAAGAGATCAATAAGGTATTGAGCAAGCTGAAACATGATATAACTAAACAGATAGTGGACTTGAAAAGCAAAGGAGGAAAAGAAAGCACTCTAAAGGATATAACTGCATGTATGTTTAAGTGTGTAGGATTGATAACCATGTTGCTAAGTTTTTGTTGGATAGTTGAACAGAACTGTTTGCAGCCTCACTGTTTGAATGGCCACCTTGTATGCTTTAATTTTGTAATTTGAACAACTATATCTAGAAGACAATAAATAACTTATCAACTAGTGATTTCTTACTGTTTATTTTTTTCTTTTTCTTTGAAATTCTGTATTGTTTCTTCCCTTTTTTCTGTTTTGCTTTTTTTTCTCTTTAATTAAAATTTTAAAAACCATTATTCTGGATCAGCATACTCTGTATTCTGCTTTCTGACAGGAAATAACAAAGATCAATTTTTAAAAAGACATGTACCATTGCAAACCACTATCATTACTGCCCCCCGCCACCCCGCTTTGGTACTGGGGATTGAAACAGTATCTTTATATTGAGCTACATACTAAGCCCTTTTTAAAAAGTTGGAGGCTAGAGTGCTAAATTGCTCAGACTATACTCAAACTTGTAATTATGCCTCAGCCATCTAGAGTGTTGGGATCACAGGTATGTACCACTATGCCTGGTTCCTTACTGCTCCATAATAAGTTCTTATGGATCTATCATTCACCAGTATTTCATATTATTGCAGACAGTTACCAAGGTAGAAATTTGTATAGTATTTTCTGTATGTTTTTTCTTATAAGAAACATGAAAACTAACTCTTACTGCTAAGATACATCCTTTATTTTACCATGATTCCATGACTCATTGAAAATACCATTTTTTTCCATTCAATCATTCAACAGACATTTTTTAAGTTCTGAGATACCACAGTGAACAGGATAGACTGTCTCTTTTCTCATAGTACTTAAATGTCACTGTTGGATATAGACAATGAACAAATACACATTTACTGCAGATAATGACAAATATTATGGAGACAATCATGCACATTTAAAAGACAGGAAATAGTGAATGCAAATATTCAGATTCCTTCAAGACCAAGGAATACCTGTGCTTTATAATGTTTAGTCACAAATCTGGTCAAGCTTAATCTTTGTGGACTAAAGAATGCAAATTACATCTATGAAGTGAGCTTCTTCTATCCATCTTAATCAACCTAGTTGCCAGTTTCTCAGGACTATTCTATCTTGGTTCTTTCTGGAACTCTCCTATTAGACAAGCTATAGTCATCCAGTAATACCAGTTGATGATTAACAACAGCAGACCTGGAAAACAGATTTTGCAAGTCGGTCATGCATAAAACTCATACTCAGTAAGGTTGGAGGAGATTTTAAAAATTCTTGGGAAGCCGGGCCATTCATTACTGCATAACTCCCATCTCACCCTGTCCCTAGGGTCCTTATGGCTGTATTGAATAATATCATTCTTAACCTGTTGAAACCATTGGGCAACAACTAAAGATGGTAGTCTGCAGATTTATGTTGAAATATTTTACATAGGTTTGTATATCTAGTGCAATGTAAGTCATTTAGCAAAAGTTGTAAAAATTAACCTGATAAAGAGATAATTTACAAAAGTGAATAAGCTTTACTGGACATTCTTGATGAGCAAACACTTTAACTGTGACATCATAAAGTTAGAAATACAGGAGGGAAGGGTAAGAAGGTTTTAAAAAAAGAATTAAGAGGGAGAAGACAAGACCGCCAATCAGTGAGCAACAAAATACAAAGCCTCCCAAGAGAAACAACTCATACACCAGAATAAAACACCCTGGAGAGACCCAGACAGAGGAAGATGGATCCTGTTGACACAGAAAGAAATTAAAACATAAAAAAGCTTGTCAAATACTTTGGGACTATAACTAAAATAGCTAAAAAGTACAGGACAGAGCGTTTTCATGGTGACCTGCCAAGTGTGCACCAGCTTGAATCTGCACTGGCCAGCAGAGCCGCCCAAACTCCTTCCCACCACCACTCACAGGAAGCACAGCAGTGCTGAAGTGGGGGGTTGGTGAGCCCAACAGAGAGCAGAGTCAGCAAAGGTACCTTCATTAATCCATGGTCAGTGCTGGGAATGGGACCCCCCCACACATGGGAAGGGCGCGACCAAATGGGCGAAATGTTGGAATCAGGCAGGAGGAGCCTGAACTGGGAGTGACAGTGACTTCAGTAGGTTGCTCCCTCCCCAGACCAGATTCATGGGATTTGCTTGGACTGGGCCACGCCCCTGGCCGGGACCCAACGAGCCGTCCCAAATCGATTCCCTGCACCTAGCATGCACTAACTGGGTGAAAGGCCTCTGAAGTTTTTTTGGCCCGGTGGGGAGGGGCATATATATGCAGCCTGCTTATACCTCAGTGACAAGAGCAGTCAGAACAGGGCAGAGGTCCCTTGCCAGTGTGCTTTGGAGGAACTGTGCCCAACAGGGAAGGGGGCTGGGACCTACACTGTAACCTGTGTGGAGGAAGCCAGGGCCATGACAGGAGAGAGAGGTGGGAGGAGGCCCCCAGCCCAGAACGCTGAGAACTGAACCAGGAGAAGGAAAAACAAGGGTAACTGAGGGCAGCAAACACACAACATCAGACATGGCTTCAATGGACATTAAGAGACATCTTCGGGACCTTGTAGACGAGCTCAAAACTGAAATATTCAATCAGGTAAAGCAGGATATGAGTAGAGTAATAAAAGAAATGCTCTCAGGAAGCATCTCTCAGGATGATACAGATGAAAGAAGGGAGGAACACAAAAAAAGGAGAGAAACATTCAATAAAGAATATAAAGAAAATATAGAATACATGAAGCAGATTCAAAGAGACTATCAGGAAATTAAAAACTCCATTGAAAGCTGGCAAAACTCCTTAAAAGAAACTAAGGATAGACTATCAAAACTTGAAGACAACTTGGCAGTGTGTGATGATGAAAGGAAAGATCTCTTAAAAATAACAAGGAAATAGGCAGTAACAACACAAAGGCTAGAAGATGACAAAGAGAATCTATAATTTAAGAATAAGAAATGTGAATGAAGAAGCAGGAATACATACAGGTGAATTACAAAGGCTATTCACAGAAATAATTAAGGAAAACTTACCAAGCATAGGAAAAGAAAATGACATTTGGTTGTGTGAGGCATACAGAACCCCAGCCACCTACAACCAAAACAGATCTATACCCAGACATATAATAATCAAGACACCAGAAATTCAATATAAAAATAGAATCTTAAAAGCCATCAGAGAAAAGAAACAGATTACCTATAAGAGTAAACCCATCAGAATCACGGCTGACTTCTTGACACAGACCATCGGATCAAGAGGAGCTTAGAGTGAAGTATTCAAAGCCCTGAAAGAGAATAATCTCCAGCCCAGATTGATGTACCCTGCAAAATTGTCACTAGAAATTAATGGACAAACAAGATGCTTCCATGACAAAAAGGAACTGGGCAAGTTTGTGACCACCAATCCAACCCTACAGAGAATACTGAAGGACATTATAGAGAGAGAGAAAAAAAATACCAGGATTTTAGCAACAGTGGCAGAAAGGCCTCAATGAGTGGGGCAGGCAGTAGAATGAAGAAGAAAAGTAGCCAAACAAAGCCAGGAAAATAGCATGGCAGAAATGAGGCAGAGAAGGATAACTAGAAACTCTAACATAGATGGCCTTGATACACTATATTGGTAATAGTGCACCAGGATTTAAAACCCACATTACTCACACTACTCTGCTTAGATGTATTATATTCTGTTCCAGTCATTCTACCTGTACTAGATTTGAGAGCACAGACAGTAATCCTGAAAATAACAGGATATAGTATGGTAATCATCCTTCATTTCCTATTAACTTAATCTAAAGCTCTGTAAAACCTACACTGTTTTACCATGATTGATCGTAATCAAATCTGGTTTGTTGGATCACGGTTTTGTATTGATAGATTCTATTCACAGCTGTTATGATTGATAGTATCAAATCTGAGAGTAGAGGCAACTGCACTTAAGATGACAAGATCCACTAGAATATCCACTATGGTTTGATTATTACCTGCCTTGAAATTTTATACTGTCTACAATGTTTTATTTTTACTAATATTGTTATTTACTGCTATACTCAATTATACTGCTATATTCAATTATGCCTGATGATATAGATATTCTATTGAAAATAATAAGAAACAACACAGTAATCATTGTACTGTGGTTTTATAAGACTTTTTGGTTTCATGTTTTTATAGGAATTTGTTTTGTTTTGTCTTGCTAAGTTTTATTTTTCCCTCTAATACAGAAAGGATAGAAATACATGTAGAGATTCATGCATGCATAGCTATTTACACTCTCACTGTTTGACAATCTACTTTGTATGCTTTAATTTTGTAACTTGAGCAACTATTTCTAAGAGGACAATATGTAATTTATCAACTAGTGATTTCTTACTGTTTATCTTTTTTTAAAATTCTGTATTATCTCTACCCTTTACATGTTTTTTTCTCTTTAAATTAAAAAAAAGAATTAAGATATATTATGTGCATGTACTAACCCCCTATGATGAATGTAATCATTATGTACTGCAAACATGTACTAGTAAAAATAAAAATTTTAAAAACTAAAGTTAGAAGTACTCCATTCTCCATTCAAGTGATACATATATCGTCACAGTGAGAATGGATATACTTTCTTTGCATTCAGTTTATTTAAGACTAAAGACCTTTTTAGACATGCAAAAGCTGGAAAAATTTATCAACAACAAATTTACTTTATAAGAAATGTTAAGGGAAATTTTTTAGGCTGAAGAAAAATACTATCAAATGAATATTTAGAACTATCAAGGAAAGGGGAATACCAAAAATGTTAAATATATGGACTTGTGGAGAAATCTCACCAATTTCCTTCCTCCTGTCACCACTCAGCTCCTATCCTACTCAGAAATATAACAGAGATTAATTCCAGATGTACAATTTAGAGACATATTACGGATGATAAATTATATTTGTTCAAACAGGTCCTTAACACATATACACTGAGACTGGACCACGTACAAGACACTGGAATAAAGTAACCAAACAAGCAGGTCTCCTTAGCAAACCCATTGAGCTCACATTCAAGCCCTTAATCCTGACATTTACAGATATGAGAACACAGCACTATAGTCACACCATGTTAGGCTAGAATCGCTCTACTTGTACATCGCAATAATTTCCTTCAGAGTACAAAGTCTGAAATACGACCACTTCAATTGTGTTTGTGATTCCATAATTCAATATAATAATCCAATTAATAAAAAGCCCCAGTGAGTTACAAAGTCCATGATCACAGTGAACTTCAAACAGAACAACCTCACCATATCATGTTACCTCAAAGTTTCAAACAGCTTCCTGAAATTGTGGCAGGAAGAAAGTAGAAAGAGATTTTGAACTTATTTGAAGCTATTAAAACAGAAATAAGATTTTGAGGTTTCTGTTTTTTGTTTTGTTTTGGTTTGGTTTGGTTTTTGTAATCTATACTTTTGAAGAAAGGATGTGAATGAGTTCTTATGCACATTAATACAGGAAAAATGTAAATAGGAGAGCTAAACCTTGACTATCTGAAAGAAGCAAATATACTATCCTAAAATGCTAATTTAATTACTCTCATCCTTAGTAAACATGTCTTGGTGCTTCCTTGTAGCCATAGCAAAAGAGGAAACACAATTTGCAAAAAAAAAAAAATGGTGCTTTGTTTTAGAAAAAATATTAATATACAAATAAAGACTCACTGCTTTCCCCTTTCTTTCTCCCCTATATGTTTAAACCTGGCTTCCCTAGACAGGATTTTGATAGATACTCCAGTGAAGGAGGATGGGATCAAGAATGGTTACTGTGAAGAACCTCAGATATCCTC
Organism: Hydrochoerus hydrochaeris; assembly: GCA_004027455.1. Taxonomy (NCBI): domain Eukaryota; kingdom Metazoa; phylum Chordata; class Mammalia; order Rodentia; family Hydrochaeridae; genus Hydrochoerus; species Hydrochoerus hydrochaeris. The sequence goes on from PVLA01010031.1 coordinate 16,362, forward strand.
TATCATTAGCTGAAGGAAGAGTTACATATTTTGACACCAAACAACTATTATGAACATTTTCCTCACTCAGGAAGTAGATTACCCCTTTGAAAACATATATAATGTTTTAACTCATCATTTTACACAGGCTAAATGCTGTATTTACCTTTGTCAAGGATCAGATAAGCAAGTGCTCTTCTGCAAAACTACCATGAATAATGAAGAGATACAATCCGGAAAGGTTGAAGTCATCATCAACAAATTAGCAAAGGTCAACTCTTATGCCAGGTTTTAGTTTTAGGAAAAAGGGGAAAATGATATTCTAATCTAATTCCTAGGAATGGCTGTCATCAGCAAATAACTGAGATAACAAAACTCAAGTAACAAAACTTCCTCCTTATTTAAGAATCTATTCAATGGCAACTACAGAAAAAAGGTACTGGTGAATTTTTTACTTGTGGGTTTTGTTTACATGATGTAAAGATTTTCATTTGTTTCATTCCTTATAGAAACTGTTTCTTATGCATAATCATCTCACTTGCCTGCCTTCACAATTGCTATATAGCAAATAAAATTAAATCAAATTAATTTTTGATGATTGAAGACTTGCATTATTTCAAATCCTAATTTCAGCCAGTACTTTATAGCAAGCAGACATTTGTAAACAGCAACATTTTTTTCCTTTTGGGTACAAGTATCAAACTCACAACCTGGCGCTCACCAGGCAGGCACTTGTGCCACTGAACTAAACTCCAACCCAAACAAACATTTGAATATCAATGTAAATAATACATGACTTAGGCCAGAACTTATACTGAATCACAAAACATATTAAAGAAACTTCATTATTTATTAAATATCTTATATATTTAGGCTTTTTTATTATTACAAATTTTTCTCCTAGCATAGATAGCAAATGAACTCTGGTTAATAAAATTATGGCTAATCAAGGTTTTTTTTTCTGTGATCACAGCTCTGAAGACCACAGTGCTTATCATTTGAAAACTCTACAGCTGATTATGACCCACACTATGTAATTCTTGAAATTCAACGTGTCACTTCTGAAATAAACATACCGCTAAACTCAGCTATGTTATTCAAAGTATAGATCCAAACACTCCGTTTGTTGATTAGTCTATACATTTTATAGCCTTTCCTGCTATTCTCTTTCAAGCAACATTTTCTTTGACTGAAAGAACTGTTAACTAGATTTTAAACCAAGGATTATTTACATCCTCCTAGCCATTTCAGTGAAATTATTTTGAGCTACTCTCTTTTTTCATTGGTTCCTAATAAATTTTTCTGGTAGTTTAAATAGAAATGTCATCAAATCAGGCCAGACTGGAGCACTGCTAAGTCACTACTTCTAAGTGTTCTGCCAAGATCTTGATTGGGAAAATTGAGACAAGAATTTTTAAATAAATCTGTGACAAAACAAAATATGCAAAACTTTACAGCATATATATAAGAACAAAATTCTAAAAGAAAGCTGAATATATGGAAAAAACAAAAGCGCTGGAAAAAATTTTTTTTCTTACTACACTCAACCTCAAATAGATAACAGCTGCCTCACTCTACACTTAGCTATAATCACCTATCATTCTACCCTTCAGGTTGTATCTCCCTAAATTTATCATCAATGCCGTGTAGGAAGGAAACAATTCAGTTCCATTTGAATACTCCCTGTAGTGGATTAACTAATGATCAGTTTGTAACACCCAGCTGAACTGAGTCAGCATGGTTCGGGTGTGGAAGGCCCACCTGAGGATTGTTTCAAATAGCATAATCCTGTTGATTCTCCTGGAGAAGCTTGTCCCATTGGTTTTCCTGATAAGAACTCAGCTGCTATCATCAGAGAGGAGCTCCTGCCTTCACTGTTGCTGAGGAACATTGCTTCCTGGCTCCAGTCCATATCCCTCAGCCTGCTGTCACAAATCCTTCAAGCAGACTTTCTAGCTTCCACCACTGACCCTTGGGCCTCCCCAGTGCAAATCCTTGACACAGACTTGCATGAGACATTATCATGGCCTCTAGGCCTCCAGCTGGACTTGGGAGGGCATTGCCATGGGCTCCAGATCTTCAGCTGCACTCACGCAGGACATTGTAGACTAGAATCCAGGCCCTTGCTGGATTCTAGTGTGTGAACAGATCTACGCTCTTTTGCATTTGACTCTTTGGGTAAATATTAAAAAATAATCCTATAAGTTATGTGTCTTGTGTTAAATCTTTTCCCTTATAAACCCTGACTACAACACTCCCTTTGAATGGAAGTACAAATAATAAGAGGGAACATCTTAGTCACTTTCCTAGACCCTGGGGCAGAATATTTGACACTGCAATGTAAAAGAAGGGAGGTTTGACTCACAGTTCAGAAGTTTCAGTCCACATGCAGCAGGTTTAAACACAAAAATGGTTCTCACTATTTTGTTTTGTTCTGATTGTTTTGCTTTATTCAATGTTCTGTTTTGATTGGTTTTATTGTTTTATTTTGGCTTGGTTTTGCTATACCTGGTGGAATAGATAACTATTATGATGATAACAAGATATACTATAGTAGCGACTGTTGTTTTCCTAGTATCCTGCTTCGAAGTTCTGTACCAATTTTGCTGCTTTGTTTTGATTGGCTTTGTTCTGTTTAGTTTTTTTAGATTTTATTATTTTTAAAATTAAAATAATTAGTTAATTAAACACAAATATGGCATGGCAGAGAGGCCTGGGCACAAGAAAGCTGCTCGTGGCTTGGTGGCCAGGAAGCAGAGGGTGGGGGGGGGGAGAAGGAGCCAGGAAGAGAGATAAACCCTTCCAGGTCACACACCCCTCTTCTGACTAAATCCCACTTCCTAATTGCACATTCAGCTATAGCCCCAGGATAACAATTACCATTAAAAAGCTCTCCTCTGAGCCCATGAGACTTTGGGGGACATTCTCAATCTAAACCATAACAGGGGACAAAAGGGAGGGAAGAGAAAAAGGAAGTAAATACTAAGAGGAGAAAATAAGGAGGGAGGAAATCAGAAGAGAGAAACAAAAAGCCTCCTTCAAAAAGAAAAGCTGAACTGTGTAGTGAAGTATCTGTTAGTGAAGTGCCCTGTGCAACAGTCTGACTCTGCAAACTACTCCTGGTTGTTATTGAACTCTATGTGTCTACCACTTTGTAAATGAATGTTCTTTAGAGGATTCAGCATAATCACCTACACACTTGACATGAATCATCAACAATTAAGCAATGAATTCACTTATAGACTGCACTTATCAGTGACTAATCAAACACAGTAAACAAATGTAATACTTTCCAGGACAGCTACTGTAGATAGGGACAAGGAAACAAAAATGATTACCAACCACTTTTTTATTAAGAGCTCTGTCTTTGAATCCAAATCCAGATGTTTTCTTCTGACAACGTATCCAAAAAACACTGACAGAACTCAAGAAAGTGCACTATTGAAGCCCCTGCAATCCTACACCACTGTGATGGAAGACGGAATCATTATACCTGCCCAAATAAGCTTCCTCCTAGAAGTAACCCCTTCTGCTGCTCAGTTTTTTTTAAATTACATCACTTGCAAGGCTCTTATTGTGTACTATATTGGATTATAACCCTTTGAGCTCTTGTCTTTATTACCACCACTTGTAATTATTAAAGGCAATGACTTTGCCACATTCAATTTTGAATATTATAGGAAACCAAACTGAGTGCTTTTTACTGAGTTTACAGCAAAGAAATATTTGTTGTAAAAAGATGTGGCATTTTTATACAATGGAATATTACTCAGCTATAAAAAAGGATGATCTTGAGGCCTTCATAAGCAAATGGAGACAACTTGAGACTATCCTCATTAGTGAAATAATCATATTTATAAATATCCTATTGTCTCTAGTATAAAAAGTAAATAAGAACTACAAGAGTAATAAAACCAAAATGTGTAGTTGCTATTGTAAAAAAGAGAGGAAAAGAAAGTGCTCTAAGGGATATAACTGCATGTATGTTTGAGTGTGTAAAATATGTTTACATTCAGCAATATGTTGTTTGATTCAGCAATATGAATCTTTGTTGGATCTTTGAGCAGAGTTGTTTGTAGTCTGACTGAATATTTACTATGTACCCTTTAACTTTGTAACTTGAACAACTACATCCAGGATGACAATAGGTAATTTATAAATTACTAATTTCTTAGTGGGGCTTTTTCTCATTCTCCTTTTTCTTTCTTTCTTTTAGAATTCTGTATTTGTGCTACCCTTTTTGTTTTGCTTTTTTTTCTTCTCTTTAAAATTTTTTAAATGTATAATTGGTATTGTGAAAAAAAGAGGAAATAGGAAGTGCTATAAAAGATATAGCTGCATGTATGTTTAGGTGTGTGGGATTGATAACCACATTTCTAGGTTCTTCTTGGATTGTTGAACAGATCTGTTTGCACTCTCACTGCTTCAGTGTCCACTTTGTGTGCTTTAATTTTGTAACTTGAATAACTATTTCTAAAAGAACAATATGTAATTTATCAACTTGTGATTTCTTACTGTTTATCTTCTTTTCTTGAAATTCTGTAATATTTCTACCTTTTTCCTGTTTTTTTCTCTTTAAATAAAAAAAAGATAAACTCAGAAATATTTGTTGCATACATTTTTTACATTCTCATTATCTTTCTTTCTAAATTGTTCTCTTCTCTATTCCTTTGCTAGGACTTGAGATATAAAACTCAGAATCTGGAGATTTTATTAAACAAATACAGGTGGCTTCGGGCCCTCACCTCATGCTCCAACAGAATCCCAGCACACAGAAAGGGACTTTGAGCCTACTCCCAGGCAGTAAGACCACCCACTGCATCCCAGACCATCCCAGGCTACAAACAACGATGGGAGTCTAACTGGTTCATGCCCAGCAACTGCCAAGCAACCAGTGGGACCCAGATGCCAGCTTTGGGCCCTTACCGTGCACTCTGGTGGAATCCCAGTGCACGGAAAGGGATTTTGAGCCTGCTCCCAGGCAGTAAGACCACGCATTGTGTCAGAGACCACCCAGGACCACACACAGGGACAGGGGCCCAACTGGGCCACACCCAGCAACCACCAAGCAGCCAGCAGGACCCAGATTCCAGCCTCAGGCTCTGACCATGCACTCTGGTGGAATCCCAGCACACGGAAATAACTTGGAATCTAGCTCCCAGGTGGCAAACCTTGGACTACAGCAGATTAACTGTGCCAGTGTGGTGAGTATGCCCCTAAAATAGAGGTGTACAGTGGGTAAATAGGACCAGTAGTAAATCCCCCTTCAACTAACTGTAAGATCTTGGTGAGTCTGAAAAGAGTATGGGTGACCACCTCCTACACAGAGAAAACATCAGGCAGAATGAAAATGACAAAACAAAAAAGCAAAATGCAGTCTCAAACATCTAGTCCACCAGAAGCAAGTGCAGGAGATATTGAAATAGAGGACCCCAAAAGTAAAACACCGGGAACCTCTGAAAAGATAGTGAGAAAAATAAAAAAACAACTCCATGAAGCTATAGAGGAAATCAAATTAGAAGTACCCTCCCATATAAAGACAGAAATAACAACCTTAGTAAAGAGTTGCTGAGTGCAGCTAAAGAAGAAATTGAGAAAAAAGTACAGGAGCATGGGAAACTGATTGAAACCTTGAATGAACAACATAGAAAACATGCATAATTCATGAAACAAACTGAAAGAGACATCCAAGAAATAAGAAATTCAATTCAAAGCTTGCAAAACTGCTTAAATGAAGCTGGGGATAGGATTTCAGACCTTGAGGACAGGATTGCAATTAGTGATCATGAAAGGATAGAACTTTTAAAAGTAACAAAGCAGCATGAAGTAACAATCCAACAGCTTCAAGATGATGCCAAGAGCAATAATATAAGATTAATATGCATCAGTGAAGAGGCAGGAATCAAAACAAATGACATAGCCAAAATATTCACAGAAGTAATAGAAGAAAATTTCCCAAACATGGAGAAAGAATCTGATATGCAGATAAGTGAGGCATATAGAATGCCAAATAGTCACAATCAACATAAATCCACACCCAGACACATAATAATTAAGATCTCAGACATGCAGCATAAAAACAGAATACTAAAAGCTGTTAGAGAAAAGACACAACTCACCTACCAGGGAAAGCCCATTAGAATCACAGCAGACTTTTCAGCACAAATCCTCAAGTCAAGAAGAGCTTGGAGTGAGGTATTTCAAGCCCTGAAAGAAAACAACTTTCAACCCAGACTGTTGTACCCAGCAAAACTTTCATTCAAATTTAATGGAGAAACAAGATACTTTCATGACAAAGAACAACTGAAGAAATTCACATCCACCAAACCAACCCTAGAAAGTGTAATGAAAGACATACTACACAGAGCTAAAAATGATCACAATCCCCAAAACAACAACAGAAAGAAACCACCAGGTAGGATAAGCAATTAAATAAAGGGAAAAGCAGAAAGCAAACAACTGGAACATAACATGGCAAAGTCAAGCCAGTACATATCAGTGATATCCATAAATGTTTCATTGAATCCCATAGATTGTAGTATGTTGTTTCTGTGTTTTCTTTAATTTCATCTATAGCCCAATGAAAACACAGAAACAACATACTACAATCTATGGGATGCAATGAAAACACAGAAACAACATACTACAATCTATGGGATGCAATGAAAGCAGTCTTAAGAGGGAAATATATAGCAATAAGTTGTCATATCAAGAAAAAAGAACAAGCACAAATAAACAACCTAATCCTCCATCTCAAGCTTCTAGAAAAAGAAGAGCAAGCTAAACCCAAAGCTCATAGAAGAGAGAAAATTGTAAAGATTAGAGCAGAAACCAATGCAATTGAAACTAAAAAAAAAATACAAAAAATTAATGAATTGAAAAGCTGGTTTTTTGAAAGAATAAACAAAATTGACAAACCCCTAGCCAACCTTATCAAGAGAAAGAAAGAAAAAACCCAAATTCATGCAATAAGAACTGAAAAGGGGGAAATTACTATAGTTTCCATGGAAATTCAAAAGATCATGAATACCTACTTTGAAAATCTCTACTCACATAGAGTGGAAAACACAGAGGAAATGGACAGATTTCTAGAAACATATGAACTACCAAAGCTTAATCAAGAAGATATAGCAATTTTGAACAACCCAATATCAGCTATTGAGATTGAAAACATAATTAAAAACTTACCAACAAAGAAAAGTCCAGGTCCTGATGGATTCACAGCTGAATTCTACAAGAAACTTAGAGCATATTTGATGCCAATACTCCTTAAACTCTTCAATGAAGTTGAGAAGAAAGCAATCCTCCTTAAATCATTCCTGGAGGCAAGTATTACTCTGATACCAAAACCAGAGAAAGATCCAACCAAAAAGGAGAACTATAGATCAATCTCACTAATGAACATTGATGCGAAGATTCTCAATAAGATACTGGCAAATAGAATGCAGCAAATCATCAAGAAGATTATACATCATGACCAAGTAAGGTTCATTCCAGGAATGCAAGGATGGTTTAACATACGCAAATCAATAAATGTAATACACCACATCAACAGAGCCAAAAACAAAAACCACATGGTCATCTCAATAGACACAGAAAAAGCTTTTAACAAAGTCCAACACACGTTCATGATAAAAACCCTTCAGAAACTCGGAATACGTGGTGTCTGCCTCAACCTTATAAAGGCCATCTATGACAAACCAACAGCCAACATTATACTAAATGAACAAAACCTGAAAGCCTTCACTTTAAAATCAGGAACAAGACAAGGATGTCCACTATCACCACTCCTTTTCAACATAGTTCTGGAAACACTAGCCAGGGCAATCAGATAAGAGAGAGAAATAAAAGGAATAAAGACAGGAAAGGAAGAAGTTAAATTATCACTATTTGCAGATGACATGATACTCTGTATAGAAGACCCAAAAAACTGCATTAAAAGAATGCTAGAAGTAATAAACAAGTTCAGCAGTGTATCTGGATACAAAGTCAATGCTCAAAAATCAATAGCATTCCTGTACACAAACAAAAAACTCACTGAGAGAGAAATTATGGAAATATCGCCCTTTACAATAACATCTAAAAAAATGAAATTCTTAGGAATCATCCTAGCTAAAAATGTAAAAGAACTATATGCTGAAAATTATACTACACTGAAAAAGGAGATTGAAGAAGATATTAGAAAATGGAAGGATATTCCTTGCTCTTGGCTAGGAAGAACCAATATTGTGAAAATGGCCATATTCCCCAAACTGTTATACATATTTAACACAATCCCAATCAAAATATCATTGACATACCTCAAAGATCTAGAGAAAACACTCCTAAAATTCATTTGGAAACAGAAGAAACCTAGAATAGCAAAGGCAATTCTAGGCAACAAAAGCAAGGCAGGAGGCATCTCAATTCCTGACTTGAAACTATACTACAAAGCCACAGTGATAAAATCAGCATAGTACTGGCAAAGAAATAGACCTGAGGATCAATGGAACAGATTACAAGATGCAAGCACAACTACAAAGACACTCAGCCACCTGATATTTGACAAAGGGGCTAAATATGTCCACTGGAAGAAGGACAGCCTCTTTAATAAATGGTGTTGGAAAAATTGGCTCTCTACATGCCAAAGACTGAAACTAGATCCATGCATATCACCATGCACAAACTAAAGTCTAAATGGATCAAAGACCTAAATATTAAAACAGAAACACTAAATCTACTGGAAGACAAAGTAGGTAGAAGTCTTGGAGAATTTATGAACAAACTGCATGGGAAACACTTCAAAGAATCAACAACTGGGATCTCATATTATTGAAAAGTTTCTGCACTTCAAAGGAAATCAACAGAGTGAAAAAGAAAACACAGAGTGGGAAAGAACTTTAGCCAGCAACCCCTCAGACAAAGGACTTATGTCCAGAACATATAAAGAATTGAAAAACATCAAGCTCCCAAAATTCAAAGACCCTCTCCTAAAATGGGCATCTGAGATGAACACACAGTTCTCAGAGAAAGATATACTAATGGAAAATAAATACATTAAGAAATGTTCACCATCACTGGTCATTCGAGAAATGCAAATTAAAACAACTTTGAGATTTCATCTCACTCCAGCAAGAATAGCTGCCATCAAGAAATCAACTAATAACAAATGTTGGCAAGGCTGCGGGGGAAAAAGGAACACTGCTCCACTGCTGGTAGGAATGTAGACTGGTGCAAACACTATGGAAATCCATATGGAGAATTCTCAGAAGACTAGGATTGGAAGTTCCATTTAATCCAGCTATTCCCCTCTTGGGTATTTTCCCAGAAGAACTGACGAGTTCATATCACAGTGATATATGTACCCCCATGTTCATAACAGCACAATTTGTAATAGCTAAATCTTGGAAACAAGCAAGATGCCCATCAACTGCAGAGTGGATGAAAAAGATGTGGTATTTTTGCACAATGGAATATTACTCAGTTATAAAAACGATGATCTTGAGGCCTTCATAAGTAAATGGAGACAATTTGAGACTATCCTCCTTAGTCACATAAATAAGAATAATATTTATAAATATCACATTGTGTCTTTAGAGTAAAAAGTGATAAGAACTATAAAGTAATAAAAACCAAAATGTGTAATTGCTATTGTAAAAAAGAGAGGAAAAGAAAAGGCTCTAAGAGATATAACTGCATGTATGTTTGAGTGTGTAAAATACCTGAGCATATTGCTGAATCTTTGTTGGATGTTTGAGCAGAACTGTTTGCAGTCTCACTGTTTGAATGTCTACTATGTATCCATTAATTTTGTAACTTGAACAACTACATCCAAGATGACAATATGTAATTTATCAGTTAGTGATTTCTTGGTGTTTTTTTCTCTTTTTTTCTTTTTTCTTTTAGAATTCTGTATTGTTGCTACCCTTTTTATTTTGCTTTTTTCCTCTCTAAATAAAATTTTTTAAAAATGCATAATTGCTATTGTAAAAAAGAGAGGAAATAGGAAGTGCTATAAAAGAATTAACTGCATGAATATTTAAGTGTATAGGATTGATAACCATACTTCTAAATTCTTGTTGGATTGTTGAACAGATCTGTTTGCAGTCTCTCTGCTTGAATGTCTACTTTGTATGCTCTAATATTGTAACTTGAACAACTATTTCTAAAAGGACAATATGTAATTTATCAACCAGTGATTTCTTACTGTTTATCCTTTTTTTTTTTGAAATTCTGTAATATTTCTACTTTTTTCTTTTTTTTCTGTTTAAATAAAAAAATTGTTGAAAAATACATGTACTATGATATACTAACAGAAACACTGATTAGGAGATAAGGGTCTAATTCATTTTTTTCTAAATGTAAAAAATGAACTTTGAGCCAGGCCTAGTGGCTCATGCCTATAATCCCAGCACTCAGGAGGCTGAGGCAGGAGGATCGTTGCAAGTTCGAGACCAGCCTAGGCTACAAAGTGAGCTCAAGGCCAGCCTGAACTGCATAGAGAGGAGAGAAATCCTGTCTCAAAAAGACAAAAAAAAAGAACTTTGATAAGTCACATGATTTTGCTATATCCTGATTTCCTCCTAGCTGGGAAGCAAGGGAAGAAGCAAGGGAAGGAAATGGAGGCGTTATGTGTAAGACATCTGCTACATGCTGGACAATGGGTTAGGTGCATACACTTAAATGACCTCATGTGATTCCTGTAACTTTGTCTCAGTTTCCCAGCTTTCCAGGAGAGGAAACTGAGACTCAAGTGAAATAACTGCCAGGAAAATCATTCATCTAATAATTGGCAAACTTGTCCAAGATGTCCAATTTCAAAGCAATTCAGGTCAAGCCAGCTAACAGTGAGAGCCACCTAGTTGGCACTGGGATGGTTGCTAAAGGAACTGCAATGAGCTCAACAGAAAGCTTACTGTCTAGGAGAGGATGAAAACATAAATAAATATTTATATGTAAGTGTATGTGTAGGATCCTTCTACCTGACCCTGCTGCTTTTATTGAGGCTGTGAAAGATAAAGTATGTAAAAACATATTACAGAGTCAAGAGGTGTATTTTAAATTAGTTGAGCCAATCAGCGATTCCTGAGCTCTGCATCATGCTGGAACTTTGGGTGCTGGGAGAACAGGCGGCCTACTTGCCACCCTGGTGAGCAGCTGCAGGTCTAGCAAGCCGCAGGAGCACTGGGGCGGGAACTATCAGCGATTCCTGAGCTCTGCATCATGTTGGGACTTTGGTTGCTGGGAGAACAGGTGGCCTACTTGCCGCCCTGGTAAGCAGCTGGGGCCTGGCAAACCACTGGCGCAATGGGGCAAGAACTATCAGCGATTCCTGAGCTCTGCATCATGTTGGAACTTTGGGCGCTGGGAGAACAGGCGGCCTACTCACCCTCCTGGTAAGCAGCTGGGGCCCTGCCGGCGCGTGGGCTAAGGATCAGACATCAGTCCATCCCCCCCCATTAGCAAGTTGGCACCAGCGGTCTGAGTATCTTTTGGGAGGATGAATGTATGCAGTGTGGCAAGTAAGGGGGATTTCCTTCTACCATCTCTTTGAAGGCAAATATTTTTATCATGGTTTTGATTAATGGTACTGCTTTATTCAATATTCTGTTTTTATAGGTTCGATATTTCCTTCCATTTTCCTCTACCCAACTGAAAGAACAGGTAATGTGAACAAAATGGGCTGTACTATTGAGCCCATTGCTCATGTCCTGGTGACCTGCTGTGAGGTCCTGTGGTAGTTTTACTGCACTGCGGTCACATGGGTTTGTTCTGTCTTGTTCTGCTGTATTTTGCTACCTCCAAGAAAAAAAAGTAGATAAGAAAGTAACAACATACCTCCAAAAATCTCCCAACTCCAGCAAAGCTGATCCATGGATCATGGATGAAGAGAAACTCAAAAATGAGGCAACAGAATTATATAAGGTGATTAAAAGTATATAACAACAACAAAACAAGTTAGTAAGGTACTGAGCAACCTGAAACAGTATATAACTAAACAGATAATGGACTTAAAAAGTAAAAAGAAGAAAAGAAAGTACTCTAGAGGATATGGCTGCATGTATATTTAAGTGTGTAGGATTGATAACCATGTTGCTAAGTTGTTACTGGATCATTGAACTTCTTTGCAGTCTCACTGTTTGAATGTCCACTTTGTATGCTTTAATTTTGTAACTTTAACAACTAGGTCTAAGAAGACAATATGTAATTTATCAACTAGTGATATCTTACTGCTTTTTTTTCCTGAAATTCTGTATTGTTTTTACCCCTTTTCTGTTTTGCTTTTTTTTCCTCTTTAAATAAAATTTTAAAAATAAAAAAATTTTTTAAAAATTGAATTAGTTGAGCCTAGTACTGCAGTAATTCCACTAGGAAATATGCTATAAATAAAGAGAAGAAGAGTTTTGGTCCCTATCTTCAAAATGATAGAATATAATTGAAAACATCAGTGCTCAATTTCGCTCACCTAGAAAATTCACTCACATGGAAAAATATATTCTATTAAAATAAAATAGAATATTCTATTGATATTACTAATTTTGATTTGGAAATTGCTTGGCAGCTATTACAGCGAAGCCAAAACAGTGTCTCTGCATACAGTTAACACATTGCCACATCAGTGTTGTTCCACATCAAAGACTGAGGATTTCTAAATGTTATGTCAGCTAGTTACAATGAATCTCCAGGCTTCCATAGATTTATGTTGGGAAATATTCTACCACCCATATTCTGGGATTTTGTTTTGTTTTCTTTGTTTGTTCATTTGTGGGGTTTTTTTGTTGTTTTTTATTGTTCGTTTTGTTCCATTTCGTTTGCAGTAGTAGGAATTGAACCTGGGGTGCTCTACCTCTAAGCTACATATCTAGTCCTTTATTTTGAGGCACAGCCTTGCTAAGTTGTCAGGCTGGTCCCAAACTTGCCATCCTTTTGACTCAGCTTCTCAAAAATCTGTGATCATATTCAGCTTTGACCACATATTTATCTATAATTAAATCTACATTTCTTGGTTAAACACTATTTTTAAAATTAATAATGATTCTTCTTACTTGAAATAGTAATACTAACTCTTATTCATAAAATCTTCCTTCTTGCTCATATACCAAAGATTAGGAATTCAGTACTACACATGAAATTAAAACATCAAAATACATAAAGGAAATTTCAAGGGAAAGTTAAATGGAAAATTATGGTATCATTAACTAATAGTTACAAAGCCAATGGATTGTAGAAAGACATATTATTGTTCCTTCAATATTTTACTTTCTTATTTTTACAGGCTTTTCCTGAATCTCTTATCTTATTGCTAAAGTAATATTTAAAGCACCTATGTATAACCTGATAACTTAAATTCAGTGACTCATTTTTATCATATATTTATCCTATTAAAAATAACAAAGTCTCAGAATGCTTCCCCCTATGGAATATCATTAGGAACAAATTATTGCTTTCCAATATGAAATAAGAACTAATTGTTTCTTTGTTCAGTAAGTATTTGGAGGGAGAAATATCAAAAAACAATAGCTGGAAACACAGATACCACAACTTTATGAAAAACTAATTGAAATTTGTACAAGTGGCCTCTGGCTTATGGCCATTTGACTTACAATATTTTGAGCTGGATCTTTTCCTGAGACAGCAATGTATAGTACCACACTCTGTCATGATGTTGGGCAGTGGCAAGCCATAGCCTCCAGTCAGCCACATGGTCACATGGGTAAACCATGCATTTGCTCCAATGTAATACGTTGCTAAGCTATGATGTGCAATAGGTTAATTGTATTAAATGCATTTTTTAATTTATGATACCTTCAAAAATGCTGATTATATTGGATATAACCCCATCATAAATTGAGGAGCATCTGTACACCTCTCTTCTGGACAGAGAATTCCACTTGCTAGCTCTTACTGTCTGGACCTGCAGCACCTCACCCTTTCTCCACAGAGGCTTGTATGTTGAAGGCTTGGTCCCCTGTACAGCAATGTTTAGAGATCTGGCTTCTGGAAGGTGACTGGATCGTAAAGGCTCTAACTTCATCAGTGGGTTAATCCACTGAGGGTTCATAATTCGATGATATTTTTAGGAAGTGATGGAAACATGAGAGGTGGGGCCTAGTTGAAGGGAACGGCTCAGGGAGCATGTCCTTGGGTAACTACATCTGGACCCAGACTCCTCTCTTCTCCTTCCTTCTCTCTCCCCTCCCCTCTATCCCCTTCCTCCCTACCTCCATACCTTGGGTGCCACAAAGTGAGCAACTTTTCACTACCACATCCTTCCAGGATGTTTCTTCCTCATCACAGGCCTAAAAGCAATGGAGCCAACTGAACATGAGCTGAAACTTCTGAAACTGTGAGCTAAAATAACTCTTTCTTTAAGTTAATTCCCTCAGGTATTTTGTTACAGAAGAGAAAACTAGCACACTACTAGTATGTAATAATTCGTAATTGTCTATAAAACAAACATTCTATGTCTTCATGGCCTTCTAATTTAATAAAACCTATGTGTTGGAGGACATGAGGGAACCAATGCTGTCTATTCTGCCCCAAGACAGCCACTAGCATATGGGCCTCAGATGCTACTCGGTGGAGTCAGGTGTTGTTCTTCCTCCCAATTGCCCATTTTATCCCAAACTTTTTAGGGATGAAAAGTCTGATGGAAGTAAAAAAATCCTGAGATCCAGATTCTCTCCAATGAGAGACATGGGATTGACACAAAATGATGACATCAGTATAAAGACAGAAAAACTAAAAATTTACCCTTGTGATTGAGGGTCAGGGCAAACAAGTCTCTCAACCAGTGAATGGTGCTAGAATGGGTACAGTGTGCAGCTGATGCCAGCCTTGTCTCATGCCACTCTGTGTGTGAGGCCTCGGGGAAAGGCCTGCATGCATAAACTGAAGAAGCTGCCTGAGTAAAGGGCTTATTGAGAGCTCCATCATTTAGGAGCTCTTATGACTGAGCATGACATCGAACTTTTTCTTACACAGAAACATGGGAAAAGTTGGAAAGGTTCAAGGGAACCAGAGAAGCAAATCAAGCCTCGGGACCTTCAGGTGACACAATTCACTGGAAAACATGCATTGACTCTCTTCCCATAAGATGCCAGCAAGGAAACATCAAAGAATACTAATTCATGACCACAGTGTGCATCAAAGAAAAACATAGAGATTCTTAGAGCAGACAGATGAAATACTGATGTGAAAAACACAGGTTGGAACCATTACAGTGCATATAATAATATACTTATTGGGGTCAATGCCTGGACTGCGTGTTGTTTAGGTATATTTAACAATCATAACACAATTATATAAGAATCATATAAATATAAGTCTGAAAAAGACCATCATCATGAATAACTTCAGTCTGGAGGTCAACAGCATAAGATGCTTTCCTAAGTTTTGCTTCCTAGAAGACCTGTAAACTTGGAAAACACAAATGTGTTTAATAAACCATGAGGTTAGCAATAATTGGTATCACAGTTATACAGAAGTCTTTACTTCTATTCGTTTTTTAAGGCAATACTTAGATTTTTAACAGATTTACATGGTGTAGCCATACTGACAAGAGCTGAAGATTATCTTTTTAGCTTTTATAAGTTTAGGAAACAGCATTACTGACAACAAATATACTTACATGTAAAATACAAGAACACCTCATTTATACAATAATAAAATTCCTGTTTAATTAAAGCTAATAGATGTAAACCAAGTTTTGGCAAAGTCAAACTTTAAAAGATGCCAAAAATTTTGGTCATTTTATATTACTTCTAGATATAATGCATATTATATAAAAGAGTATTCATTAATTACTTTGCATGTATTAACCTTTAAAATCTAGTTTACAGAATATTTTTTCTTCAGAAGGGCATACATCTCTAGTTTCAGATATATATGAGGTGCATTATTCTATCCTTGTATTTTAATACTCTTTCACTTCTTCCTTCCTCCGCCGTTTTCCACTTAACATGACAGAATTCCTTCAAGGCTGTTTGCATGGAGAAATAAAGTCTCTACTAATATATTTATAATATCTGTAACTGCTCCAAATTTGTGGCAGGACCTATGTAAATGATGATTAAACCTGGTGAAATCAGTTGCCTAGATGTACCATACAAATTTGAATTGTTTTTAAAAGGCATTTTTCCCTTTTCTAAGAGTCTTCATCACATCATTCTTACTTTGTCTTCCAGAAGAATACCTTCCTGACTCACATGAAGATCACTTATCAAGATCTTCCTATCAGCAGAAAGAATGAGTCACATTTCTTGAGATTTTCACCAAGGAGAACAGATAAACCATGATGCATGAAGAATGGCAATCATCATTGGAGTGACTTACACAAAGGCTTACAGTAATCCTAAGAAAAATGGCACATCTGATTGGAGTGGGGGTTAAACTGAGAAAAGCCCAGAGACACAGATAGCTTCTGAGGTGATGCTTAAAAAGAGTGTCCAAGATTTCAAAAGGCATCTAAGGAACGGTAATGTGTCCGAGAATGAAAGCAGCACGTGAACACATATGGTGATTCACTTAATGAGGAAACATGACAGTCAGACAAGTATTTGACTAAGAACATGCAGAAAGTGACAATAAGAACCCCAAGAGAGACCAGAAACACAATGAAGCTGATATGGAACCATTTGTCTGAAGCTATACCATTCCATCCAATCATATGAGACAGACTGAAACTGCTAGGATGCACAGTAAGAAACCATCAAAGCTAACTCTCAGGCATCATATTCCCTTCCGATTCAAGCACTCTCAGAATCCTAAGAGCCTCTCATTCATCGACCTATCTCCCCCAGCCTCGCTCCCCTACTCCTATGCCCACCCCTCCATCGTTCTCTATGCTCCTTTACTGGTTTATCTGGAGCTCCCAGTTCATCTTCACATTTCTTGAACTGAAATCTTGTCATTCTTTTACCTTAACTGAAATCTTGTTATTTGGAGGGCTCAAGCAAAGCCAGCTTTTTACTTTACAGCCCAAGAACTTCATTTCCAGTACTATTTTCAAAGTCTTCATCAGCCCTTTCTTCTTCTTGAAAATATCCAATGCATTAGAAGCTCATACATCAGACTGTAATTCACTCATTTCCCCATCCTTGCAGATCACATATGTCAGCCTCTTGATGACTTCTCACTCACCAGTGACATTTTACCCCTCCAGCAGCTTCCAGTTCTTCTTTATCCTCTGTGTCCAGTCACATGCAAATTCTTAATTCCATTCATTAATTTCCTTGCCACTCTCTCCTTCCTGCTTCCTTGGAAAACCTCAAAACCTGATTAATTTCAATTCTGATCCTAGACTTGTAACTGAATTTTTCTATTGAAAATTGTAGAATACTGCTAGCTAGTTCCATCTGACGCTAACTAATCGATTTGCCCTCCCCGTGTGTTTGCTTTCCAGTTCTGCTAGATAATTCTGTCATTCTTTCTCCTCTTTCTTCAACCTCCCCTGTGACATCTCATCCCTTGATCTCATTTCATTTTCTCTGAGAAACAACCCATTTACATGGATTATCATATCACCAACAAATCTATGTACTGATTTTTTTTTCCTGTGCCTAACCTTTCTACCTTCTTACCTATGCTCATTAAAGTAGATATGTTCTGTCTTCTAAAAAAAACCCAATGCTCCACATGGATTTGAGAATTTGCATCCTCACATTACCTTGTAATTACATCCTCCTACATCTCCTATTTCTGCCACTCTTCAGAATTGGTCTCAACTGATGATCCAGGTTCTCTGATCATAAGAATCACCCACGTTGACCCAAGACACCCTTTGTCATTACCCTTTATTTCTTTCACTTCTAAGAAAACACTCAAAAGAGTGAGTATGCCTGCCATCTCTACTTCCTTATCCCTAATCACATCTTGGCCACTCCAATCAATCTTCTGACTCCTCTGTGTTCTTGTCAAGGTCACCAATGACCTCAAGATTTCCAAATACAATGGATACATCTATCGCTTTACCAGACTGAGCATTTTAGCAATATTTAGTATTACTGATCATTCCCTACTTTCTGAGACACTTCTTTTACCATGAGAATATCACTCTGCTCTCCTAACTTTCCTCAAACCTTACCAGCCTTTTTTTTCTTTTATTAATTTTAAAGAGAATAAAACAAAACAAAATAGCAAATCAGAACAGAACAATGCAAGCAATAAAGGACTTCAAAACAAGAAAATAGGAAACCAACAATGGTTACCATAATGCCTCTTGTTGTCTTCAAAATAGCTGTCATACCATCACACACAATAAAATCAAACAAAACAGAACAAAACCAATAAAAACAAAAGAATGAAATGTTACATGAACAAAACAAGGTAACAGGAAATCAACAATAGCTACTATAATTTCTCTTATTTTCTTCAAAATAGCTGTCCACACCTTCACACATAATAAAATCAAATAAAACAAAACAGAATAAAACCAGTCAAGACAAAAGAATGAAAGAATTATAAGACTTCAAAACAAGATTATAGGAAATCAACAATGGCCACCATAATGTCTCATTTTCTTCAAGATAGCTGTCCATACCATTATTCATAATAAAATTTAAAAAAGAATAAAACCAATCAAAACAAAAGAATGAAAGCATAGGAATTCAAAACAAGGTAATAGGAAAACAATAGTTAAAATAATACATCTCATTATCTTCAAAAATGCCTGCCCATATCATTAAACACAGTAAGACCAAACCTAAAAAAATTATGAAAACAATACAAGAACTCAAAACAAAATAATAGGAAATTAACAGTGGTTACCACTTTCCCTTTTTAGGCATTTCTTCCCCTATCAATTTCATAATATCTATTGTGCTTTTTGGATCCTACTAACTCCTTCAGTTTTTTATGCTAGGAGATAATTCAGTGTTCACCTGCATGAGTCCAAACAATTTCACCCATGAGAATGATCTCCAGTTTCATCCATTTACCTACAAGAACTTCAAAATTATCCTTTGGTATAGCTAGCTAGCTTTCCATTGTATGAAAATAACATATATTTCTTATCCATTCTGCAGTCGAGGGGCATTAACCTGGCTTTTTTCTGTTCTCCTGTCACATGGAACAATTGTTTTCTCTCTTTTGATTTTCAGTCTATGAATTTCCTTTCAAGTTAAATGTATTTCTTCTGTACAGTATATTGATGAATCTTGTTTCTTGATCCACTCTCCCTGTGCTTCTTTTTATTGGTGAATTGAGGCCATCTACATTAATGGCTACAGCTGGTATGCACTGGTTCGTCTCTGCCCTGCTGTCCTCCTGCTGTCGGCCCTCCACTTCTCCCCTTCTTTCAGTTGCCTACCCTGTTTGGCAATCCTCATTTGCTGCTGTTCCTGGAACCATGGTCAGCTTTTTTCTCTCTCTAGAGTATCCTTCAGAACTCTCTGTAGTGTTAGTTTGATGATCATGAATTCCTTCAGTTGTTCTTTATCATGCAAGTATCCTATTTTTCCATCAATTTTGAAAGATAGTTTTGCAGGGTATATCAATCTGGCTTGGAAGTTCATTTCTTTCAGGATTTGAAACACTTCACTCTAAAAGCTTCTTGATGGTTTTTTTTTTAAGAAGTCTGTTGTGATTCTGATGAGTTTTCCTTTATAGGTGATCTGTTTCTTTTCTTTAACAACCTTTAACATTCTGTTCTTGTGTTGAATTTTTGGGATCTTGATAATTATATGTCTGGGTGTAGATTTACTTTGATTATGGCTGGTTGAAGTTCTTTTTGCCTTGCATATCTTTTTCCCATGTTTGGGAAGTTTTCAGCTATTACTTTTGTAAATGGTCTTCTTATTTCATTTGTGGTGACCCCTGCTTCTTTGTTGATATTTTTCATTCTTAAATTTTTTTCCTTTGTGCTGTCTTGCAGCCATCAGATTGTTATTTCCTGGTTCCTTGTTATTTTTAAGAGATCTTTCCCTTCACAATCACTAGCTGCAATCCTGCTTAAAGTTCTGAAAGTCTATTATCAGTCTCTTTCAAGCAGTTTTACCAGCTTTTGATTGACTTTTTAATTTCCTGAATATCTCTTTGAATATTTTATGCATTGTAAATCCTTCCTACATGGTTCATTCAATGTTCCCATCATTTTCCTATGCTCTTCTCTTTTTAATCTATGTCTTTTTTAGATATACTCAGCAATTCTTTCATTATTTTTGTGACCTCTTGTTTTACCTGAGACATTATTTCTGATCTGATTACTTTTACAGGCTTATGAAATTGTTTTTTTACCTCAGTCACTATCCTCTTGGAGATTTCAGGTGTATCACTTCCATTTTCTTCCATGACTATATTTCTCAGACTTGTTCTCTGTGGGCTGAAGATCTGAGTTTGCCTTTTGCTCCTTCATCTTGTCAATCTCCTGGGTTCCTCCCAACAAGCCAGGTGTGGGGTGCCAGGCACTTCCACACTGGCTGTCCCTCTGCAATTGGGGGAATGTGACAGGCACCTGGGTTTCTCTGAACCCAGGTTCCTAGGGAGGTAGCAGGAGATGGGGCAGGTATCTCCAGAACCGAGCAGCTACACCGAGGCTTCCCTGACGGCCAGGGATGCATGGTGGTGAGGCTGCTTCTTCTCTCAGTCTGTGTGTCTACACAGGATTCCCCTGATGGTGACAAGCACATGGATATGTTTGTCTGATTCTCCGGGTAGGTGCTGGCTGCCTGAAGGAAGCAAGGGTTTCCAAAGGTGGCTTGTGGGCACACTGGGCATATCTGGCTGTGTCTCCCTGTCCATGCTGGCTGCCAGCAGGAAGCAAGCTTTCTGACCTTCACTGGCCTTTCTTTTCACTCTCATGTTCCTCTTTTTTGGCCCAAACTCTGGAGATTTAAGTAGTCTTGAATCTCTTTTTTATTACCTACATTTATTTCTCAGGTATCTCACAGGAGTCTTTGGTTCCACTCACTTCCACAGAAAAATACAGAACTCTAACATGGCCCTGCACTCTTTAAACTAAACAAGGATGATTCTAAGAAGAAATTAAACTGCATGAAGCTACATATACTCCCCAGCCAAAGAGGACAGGTTCCTGAGGTCACATCCTGAGGTTCGCTCACACACTCACTCACCTACTTAGGGATCTTTTTACAAGAGAGGGGAATCACATTGACTTCTCTGGACTCATCTGCCTTGTTTAACCCTATCTACCTAAAAGCTCTTGAAGTATCTTTGTTCCTCTCCCAAGTCACTTCCCAGCACAAAATGAGTAACCGCTCACAATCACCCCTCATTTACACAGAACTTCTGGTTCTTTGTACAAGATATTTTACACAATGTCACACAATTACTTAATAGTTTCTTTTTGTGCTATCTTGCCTATATTGATTGTATCAGATAATGCTTCTCCCCTACCTCCACCCTATCTACCCCAAAATACCTGAGCATTTATATGTGGACCCATAAAATACTACATAGTAGACAATACATTGTTACACAGACACATTTGTTTTTCCAAAAACGTAAAACAAAGAGATTGGCAATAATAACACTTTATACTTATACATATAAAAACACCAAAAATCCTATTCCATTTTCTCAAGTTTTCCTTTGCAATAATCTACTACTATGTCATATTCCAAAACAAAAATCACTATCCGTAAGAGGAAAAACTGATAAATTCAAAGAATTGAAAAAGGAGTAACATTTGTGAATCTTGCCTTTGGAATCTTCTGTAGTTTTTCTACTGATACTGTTTATTAGATCTATTTTTAGTCCTGAGTATGAAATTTAAATTCTATAAAGACAAAACTATATATATCCCTTCCTGGCTGAACTTTGTATAATTTTCTTTTGCAACACTTCCCAAATGTTAGGAATGTACTTCCTTCTCTAGCCACTTTAAAATAGGTTTTAACTCTCACTTCTCAGAAAGGATTCTGTAACAACAAAACTAAAAGTAGGGAGAAAAGTCCCATTTCAAAGCATGCGCCACTGGCAATTGCATTTGGGCAATAATGACATTTATGACAAAGCCCATATTTTTGTTTGGGTTATGAATTATTTATTTCCAACCTTTAGTAAGAACTAGACATTGCCTCATTACTGTCTCATACATGAAATATGCTTTGCAATGAATAGTGATGAAAATTTTCTCGTTAGAGTGGTGTGTGTGGTAAAAATTGGGAGCAATATTATTATATGATGTGTTCAGGTCAAGATTAGGACTATAAATCTTTGGCCAGTAGATGTTAATTCATCTTTATCAGAAATTCTGAGACTTTAAGAGAAAAAAATGGAACAATCAGATTCCTGAGTCTTACTGCCCATCATTAAGTTAGACATGCATAGGAAGGAAGCACAAACCAGCTGTGATCCAACTTTGGGTGCCTTAGAAACTCAAGGAAGGTAGACATCTGCTATCCAATAGGATTCCCATTTTTTTACCTGACTTGAAAATAAGGTATATTCTTGAGCCAATAAATCATTCAGGAATAACAAAGGCAGGAATAATCCAGGGTGGTGTTTGAAACCAGACAGACCTTTGTTTCAGTCCCAGTTCCAATATGAAACTAGTCAAATTGATTAATCCCTTAGCTTCAGTTTCTTCTAAAAATCACGGTGTTAATAGGTAACCCTGGCAGAATTGCAGTCTGGATTTAATCATGTAAATGTACACATAATGCTCAGTTCTCTAATAAACATTGGTTCCCTGTCCTTGAACAAATTTACATTGGAATCAGTGCTACATTCTATCTTACCACAACTACTTATTCACGTGTGCATTCATTAGAATATTCCCTATATGTTGTCTCATTAGAGGTGAAAAGATTTCCAGGACTTTGGAGCTACATAAGAAAGTAGTGTATCCAATGACCCATCGAACTCACACCTTACGAATGATTTTAAGGTAAAAATTTTTACAAAGAAAAAAAAAACCATTAAAGCCTTTGTATGAAAAAGTAATGCATGTGGGCCTTCTTAGATTTTAAAATTACATTGAGATTTATTAAAGCATATGCCCAGAGCAAAAGGAAGTAAGTGTTACCACAACTGCAAAAAGTACTGATGATGAGAATGCAGAAGAAAAGAGATCACCTCCAACACATATTCTATGGCAAAATTCCTCTGCCTTCACTGTTAACTACATGCTAAATGACATACTAGTAAAAACAATGGCACTTTCAACTTAGGCCTCTTCCTTAGGCAGTCTCTAACATGATGCTTATATTGATATAAATGTGAATGAATTAGGATAGAATTCAATAAAATGAGATCCAGACTTGAATAATACACAAAAATGAATTGTAGGAAGTTTAAGTGTTTAACTATACAAAACTAATGCAAGATAATTGAGATGAGTATTCTTATAATTTTATAGCAAGTCTGACACCCAAAAAAATTTTTCATTTTTAAAGACAGCTATATGTGGCTGTATATAATTTTAAACTGTGTGCATATTGGAAAAAATTTAAAAACTTAAAAATAAATAATAAACTGAAAGAATATTCATAACATATATAACAATGAGCATTAAAATATAGAGCTTTTGCAAATGGAGGAAAAGTATTGGAGGGAGCAGAGATGGGTGGAGGGAAAGGGGTTAAAACAATGAGGGAAAGGGGACAAAACAATGAATTATGATATGTTATGTATATGTGCAAATCTCTCACAATAGAGGTAATCATTGTGTCCTGCAAACATGCATTAATAAAAACAAAAATATAAAGCACTCATACATAAATTTAAAATATGGGGCAAGTGGCTGGGGCCTGACAAGCTGCAACCACTCCAGGGCGAGAACTATTGGCGTTTCCTGAGGTCTGCACCATGTAGGAACTTGGGATGCTGGGAGAACAGGCAGCCAGCTCACTACTTCGGTAAGCGGCTGTGGGCCTGCTGGTGCGTGGGCTAAGAATCAAACATCCTCCCTCCACCCCCATTAGCAAGTGGGAGCTGGAGGTCTGAGTATCTCTTGGGAGTGTGAACACATGCAGTGTGGCAAGTAAGGAGGATTTCCTTCTACCATCTCTTTGAAGGCAAATATTTTTCTGATTAATGGTACTGCTCTATTCAATATTCTGTTTTTATAAATTCAGTATTTCCTTACATTTTGCTCTACCTGATTGAAAGAACAGCTAATGTGAACAGAACGGGATGTACTATTGTGCCTATTGCTGTTGTCCTGGTGACCTGCTGTGAGGTTCTGTGCCAAATTCACTGCACTATCTCAGATGGCTTTGTTCTGTCTTGTTCTGCTATATTTTGCTAACTTCAAAATAAAAAAAAAGAGATAACAAAGTAACAAAATACCTCCAAAAAACTCCCAACTCCACCAAAGCTGATCCTTGGGACATGGATAAAGAGAAACTCAAAAACAAAGCAGCAGAATAATATAAGGTGATTAAAAAGTAAATAACAACAACAAAACACATCAGTAAGGTACTGAGCAAGTTGAAACAGGATATAACTAAACAGATAATGGACTTAAAAAGCAAAGGGAGGAAGGGAGGTGCTCTGAAGGTTACAACTGCATTTATGTTTGAGTGTATAGGATTGATAACCATGTTGCTGGGTTTTTGTTGGATAATTGAACAAAGCTGTTTGCAGCCTCACTGCTTTAGAGTCCACTTTGTATGCTTTAATTTTGTAACTTGAACAACTATGTCTGAAAAGACAGTGTGTAGTCTGTCAACTAGTGATTTCTTACTGTTTATTTTTTTTCTGGGATTATGTATTGTTTCTATCCTTTTTTCTGTTTTGTTTTGTTTTCTCTTTAAATAAAATTTTTAAAAATATGATTACAATAAAATAAAAATAGGCAAAGAAAATAAATTAAAAATTCACAAAAGAGAGAATAAAAAGTCAAAATATACTTTTTGAAAGTTAAGCTTTATTTCTACTCAACGAAATACATAGTAAAGCCATTAAATAATATTATAATTATCAAACTTCCTAAGATAGTTTTTCCAAATATCAATACACAAAGTACAAGGCTAAGAGATGAAAACAATATTTCTGGGAGAAGAAATTTGGCAAATTTATTAATATATTAAAAATTTATATCTTTTAGACCTAACAAATAATGTAGTCTGATAAACCACCATGATAATGTGCAAAATTTTAGCTGTGAAATCTCAAATGTAATATTTATGATAATAATAAATATAAAAATCTGAAAACAAATGCCCAAAATAGAGAATTACTAATTAATGTATGTTGTGTCTGTGTAACACACATATGCAACCATCAAAATGTTATGGGTTAAAAAATAAATAAATAAATAAAATAAAAATGTTATGGGATAATATTTAATAGCACAGAAGTTAGGTTAATAATTGATTGTCAAGTGAAAACAAGTTATAAAACAGTATGCACAGCATTTTCCTATAAAAAAAGGAAAAAGAAAAGGTAGAAAAAAGTAAAGAAAGAAAGAAGCAAAGGAGGGAGGAAAGGATGGAGGAAGACAGACAGGTCACCAATATATTAATAGTAGTTTATTTTAATTTTTTAAAATTTTAATTTACTTTTTAAATTATCTTATTTTAAACAATATATATGCATAACTACAGTAAATTTGAAACTGCTTTTTAAAAAAATTATCCAAGTATGTCAATTTAGAAATCACAGCAAAAAAGAATCACTGGAAGTAAAATGATAGAACATGCAAAATACAATGCACAACATCTTCCAAAATACACAAACTATTACTACACACTTAATGAATTTTATAATAAAAATTTAAATCCTAAAATTTGGAACAAGAAAATATAATGTGTTACAGAAGCATAAACTGAAAAGACAGATTCATGCTTTTGAAAATTTTTAAATTTATTTTAGGTCCAAGAATAATATCATAGGGGTTAAAAAAACTAATAAATTCTAGACTTCATTAATAAGGACAAAGTAAGGAAGAGGAGTGGGCATAAAAAGAACTAGATTTGGAGATTGTCTACTAGGTACCAGGTATTTGTTTATATTTACCCTCCACCAAAACTTTTAGAGGTACAGTATTTGTGGTATATAGTTGCATGTTTTGGCTCTTTGTAATAGTGACAAACCATCTATTTTGCAAGTTGCAGAAGTCAAACCAATCTACTTCATTTCAAAGCACAACCTGCTAACACTCTACCCTATACATAATATCCAGAGTTACAATAATCATCTCCTTGTGCTCTACCCTAGATGGTACATAGAAGGGCTATAATTAACTCTACTCTGTCTAAAATAAATCTATATGAAAATAAAAAGAATTCGTGAGGTCTATAATCTAAGAAAAATGAGAGCAAGGGTTTTCTTGAGTTAAAGAAAATAAAATTCAAGGAGGATATAAAGAGAAAGGGAGATTATTTTCTCTTGCTCCTGTTTCATCAGCTCCCACCAATGTTAATTCATGAAAAGACATGTCAAACCCCTCATGCCTTTTATTGGATTTGGATGTTACCTTCTTAGCCTTCAAGTTCATTTTAACCTTTATAGAGTCACCTTGAGTTCCAAATAGCACTTCCCGTGCCCATTTCTGCATCTGATCACAAACGTCTTCAACGTGATGTGTTCTTGAATTCCTTTCCAGGTAACATGCCATCCAGCTAAAGCTGTCCCCTGAAATTTGTTTCTTCCATGAAAAATGACACAAGCCTCTGCAAACATGTAAACATTTTCCTATCTAGCCTTTTTCCAGAGATCAATGGCTAAAATTGATAGTATTTCATAAGATTTTAGGTGTCAAAGAGGAAGATATGTCTAACAGATTTGATTTAAACACAATGAAGACCCAGGCCCAGAAAGCTGGTATGAAAATAAGGAAATTCTCATAATGTAACAACTTGAATAACACAAGTTAATGAAACAAAAATACCAGAAGTTTAGTAGCGTAAAACAATATACTACTCCATGTCACTCCTGCATCAACCCAATGAAAGTGTTTCTAGTTGACCAAATGAGGTAATCCAAGGACCCAAGTTCCTTCTATCTATGGCTCCACCATCCTATGAAAACACAGTACTTGGGGTTTTTGTTTTTTGTTTTTCATCAAGCCAGAAGGTGAGAGAGGAAAAAAATAATTCAAAAAGTCAAAAAGGTATTGTTTCTTAACCACTTCATAAAACAAGTTGCCTATACCAATAGATAGTCATATTACCTAACATAGAAATGGAGAATTGGGAAATGCAGCCATCCATTAGAAAGCCACCTCCCAGTAATTATTTCTGTGGAAGGAGAGTATAATTCTTAGATAGTAAAATAGCCATCAATACACTACCAATGAATAACAAAGCATATGGACTTCAAATTATGTTTTAACTCCAATGTTCATAACCTTCAACTTTCATAATGGTTGAGCAAAAAAAGGGGAAAAAAAGTATAGTTACTTGCCTCTACCTGTAGTCTTCACATTTCAAGTCAAAGTCATTGACCATAAATTCTTACTCTATACTCTGAGGGCTTAGTATAGAGGGCTGTGACTCCTTTGTGTTTTGTGTACCAGAGCCTCGCAAGCACAGTAACTGCCTATGAGTATCTGCTGAGGAAACGAACTTGGCATGGTGTTATCCAAGATTCCTTATGCAACATGGATCTGAACTCACCCTTGAACTCAATGTCAGGCATGCTGTTTCTCAAGATAAACTTCTTCCATGCCTGTCTGCTTCCACCGTGAATCTATGCATGGTTCCTTAAGCATGTAATATTACAGTCCTTCCTTCATTTCCAGTCTTCTCTGCCTGGATTGCCCTGAACCCAACTGCCTTGCCACAAGAGTTGGCTTGAAAATGACTATCTCACCTTGATTCAATTCTCCCAGCAGACTTGTACCAAAAATAAAAGAAAAAAATCCCAATGTTGTGAGAACATTGATTTGATGATTCCCTCTTTTACCCTCTCCCACATGGCAGTCTGACTTGTTTCAACAAATCAAAGATAAATATAGAGAAGTCAAATAATCCCTAATGCCTTATTTAAGGTGGTAGGCTTCTAATCCCACTCGCATTAGGCTACCTACATCTCTAAATGTAGTAATATACTTTCCATAGCATTATATCACTTGGAATCTTAACTGGATAATAACCAGTGTTTTGCCTAGGTGATAATCACTTAAGTAGAGATATTTTTAGTATTTGCATTTGTGCTGAAATGTTTATAAATCTGAAAACCTTACTGGCCCTCAAACTGAAATCTTTTAATTTTTCAGCTATTTAAGATGTTATAGGAAAATAAGAAACTGAGCACCTATACTATATTAGCATTTTACAGACTTTTCTCATCAAAATCTTACTTGAACCTCATGAGACATAAACATTATCATCACCATATAGAAATGAGAAATCTAAGGCTTAGAAAGGATATAAGACTGCTAAATCTAGGATTCAAATTCAGAAGCATCTGACTGTGTGATAGACTTATGGTCCCACAAGCTGTATATGTCCCAATAAGGTGACTTGTAAATGTTATCTTATATGGAAAAAACAACTTTGTAGATGTGACCAAGAATTTTGAAATGAGGAGGCTATCCTGGGTTATTTGGGTGGTCCTTAAATGTAAACACACAATTCAGTTTGGTGAAAAGCAAGATGAATTTGACTATAGTAGAGAAGGTAGTGTGATCATGAAACCAGAGACCGGAATGATGTGAACAAGAGTCAGAGTTGTCCTAAATGTGGAAGAGGCAAGAAACAGATTGTTATTTGTATGCTCTAGAAGGAATGAGCCCTGCTTAAATCTTGAATTAGGCCTCTTAAGATTCATTTCTTACTCTTAGCTCAAGAAGTATAAGAAAACTAATTTGCATTAAATTTATGGAATTTGTGGCAGTAGCAACAGGAAATTTACAGGCTCCAAACTTGAAGGAAAGTTTAATTAAATCAGTTCAGAGTGACAAACAAGACCAAGTACTTAAATGCCCCATCAGGAAAAGCAACAGCTGAAGCCATGTCAGACCACATAGGGAGATCCCAAATACAACAGCCTCTAAGAACACTTGAACCATAATCAAGACTATTTCAGAGGAATATCTGGAAACTGTTAGCCAAGTGTTCCAGCAGATTGTCCCAGCTGGGAAAAAGGACCAGTATGAGGGCCAGCCCCAGAGGTAGCCAAGCCCTAAGACTTGCAGGATTAAACCCAAGTTTAACCAAACCCACAAGCTTGAAGTGGCCAACACAAACGTCAGTAGAACTAGCTGTACTTCCAGTGGCAAGAACCTTTTTAAACAAGGGTCATGTTATATTGGCAAACCCTGGAGCAAAGCTTTGCATATGTCCTACAGTAGCCTAAGACTGGAATTTACCAGTGGATGAGTATCTCAGAAATAAATTTGCAAACTGTGGGCCTAGCCCAGATGGAAAAATTAGCTACTGGCTTTGATGCATTATAAACTCCAGTCCTGATGCCAGCAATAGCCTCCTCCAGTATTACATTTGGCATAAGAAGGGAAGTTATAGTAATTTGAATTACACATACTTTCCAATGCAAAATAAGTACTATAATGAACTAAAAGAAAATTTGTTTACATCTCCTGTTGTTCATTGAGACAGTTCTTGCTGGCTCTCTGTCTGCTATCCAGTGTTACTCACTCAGGGGAAGTGACTCAATCAGGAAGCAACCACCAAAGCCAAGAGAAAACAGAATCTTTTGAATGAAATTAGCTTTTGTTTTCCTGCCTCCCTTTGACCTTGATGGTCATTTATACATGAAAAAGTTTTAAATGTTAGCCTTATGAAATAATTGAAAAGGTACAGTTCACAGGTATAAACAATAAGGTTGTCTGTTTAGTTTGGAACTTTCCCTGGTGGAGAGGGACTATAGTCTGACTGAGAACAAAACATAAACATAATGAGAAAGCTGACAGAGTTTAAAGGGATTTTAGCAGTACAGGCTGAAAGTAATGAGAAAAAAAAATGACTAAAAGCCTCGATGACATAGCTTTTCACAAATTTAAAAAATTCCTTTTAATTGGATGGGCAAATGCGGCTGTGGAAGTTTAAGAAAGTAGGAGCCAACCTCTAGCTGCACGACTAGGAGACGGTTTCCATTGTTTCGTGGAGGCTAAAGTGCAGTGGGTCACTACTGCATGGGGAAATGTCCAGCCCCCAGCTCCACCACTTATCAAGCATCAGACCTGGCAATTACATGAACATTCTGAGCCTAGTTGCCTTCCTCTGTAAACTAGGAATCAAACCTCCCTCCTCAGTAGGTTAAAGGGAGAAATGTATATAAAATGAGATTAAAATGAGACATGTATATAAAATTCTCAGCAGATAGTAGATGCCCTACTAGTTCCTTAGTCTCTAATAAAATTATCTTCTGAGGTTGTCACACACTTTGTTATTCTCCACAAACCCAAACATAGATCTTATTTCAGAGCTCTTCTGAAGCATTAGTTGCCAGTAAGTATTCTACTAATTATTTCCTGGTGATTTTTGGGTTCCCCAAAACATGGAGAGCCCTATATAATTTTATTGGTGCACTGTCCAGCTGAGAGCAAAGTCAAGTGCTTCTCCGAGGTAGAGTTAAAGTTTTCCCAGATGTTTATACACATTTTTTTTTAATTTTTTAAAATTTTTTTAAATTAAAAAAACATTTTTTTCATATTTGAGACTTTTATAAACCTAATTCTGTTCCCAAAGGTGCCAATCTTGCCCCATTTGTCCTGACACATCTAATCACCTGCTGCAGAACCAGCCTCATCAAAGAGTTGTTAACAAGATCATGGCCTCAATAAGTTCAATACCAGGTTCAGGAGTGTTGGTTCAGGAGTTTTGTTTGTTTCATTTGTTATACAGGATATGGATAAAGTTAACTATCTGTCTTAGAATTTCTTCCTCATAATTACAAGAGAGACTGGGTAGAATGATATGGATATGATTAACACAAATCTACCACCAAAAGCATTTTCAGGGGGAACTCCCTTCTTGCTTATAGCACTATAACTCAGACTGAAAACCAGTTACAAAGAAACAGGAAATATTCTCTAAAACCAAAATGTAAATAAAAATGAAAATTCTGATGCAATTATGAATTCAGCCTATGTA
Organism: Hydrochoerus hydrochaeris; assembly: GCA_004027455.1. Lineage (NCBI taxonomy): Eukaryota > Metazoa > Chordata > Mammalia > Rodentia > Hydrochaeridae > Hydrochoerus > Hydrochoerus hydrochaeris. The sequence continues at coordinate 47,285 of PVLA01010031.1, forward strand.
GTATCTTTCTTATCATAACCAACCCAGACAACAGACATGGCCTTCCTTTTTTTTTTTTTAAACGGAGTATTGAACTTAGAACCTCATGCTTTCCAGGCAGGCTCTGTGCTGCTGAGCCATATCCCCAGCTCATGATCCTCCATTCTTAACTCCTGCCCCCATCCTCAAGCTGATATCTTGGAATTTCTCATGCCTTTAGTTCCAGCATTACCTTTACTCTTCTTTTCAATATGGACTGCACTTACTAGGAAAAATTTGTTTTTCTGGTTTCAAAACATCAATACTTATTTCACATGGCTTGACATCTATGGCTTAATTCTGATGGCCTTTGTCTATTTATTCTGCAGTTTCTGTTATCATTATAGGAAAAGGATATAACCCATATGAAGGACACCGTGACAATGATATTAGACAGTAAAGCACTTGACCTCCCTCAGCCAGAAGATGAGTGCTTGGGCTGCCCAGGGAATATCATGGTATTCCTATGACTGTTTAGTCAAGTCTGAGTTTCCAGTTTGGTCACCATGGACACCATACAGAAAGTAACTTTTTTAAAACTCTTGTTATTGCCACAGGATGCAGAGAAGCTACAAATGTCCTCTATTCTCCAATGCTTAATTTTATAGAATAGAAAAATAGTAAAAATATCAATAGCCTATAGATGACACCCAATGAAACTTTCCAAGAATGTTCTTTTTAATAACATCCTGATAGCAACATGGTGGTTTGGTTTACAACTGATGGCATCTTCACATGGAGGAAACATGGTCAATGCACTGGCGAGAACAAAGCTTTAGTAGAGAAGAGATATGGGTTCAACTTTAGAGGCAAAAACCACAGACCTAGTGTCATAGAACTGCACAGTTAAAAATGATTAAAATGACAAATTTTATGCTATAGTTTATCAAGATTTTAGTTTTGATTTTTAGCCACAATAATCTATAACCCCTAGGGTTAAAAAAATCAATATTGTGTTGCAGAGATCCAGCATTATACAGAAGTTACTGGGGAAAAGAATTCAAAACTTTCTATAGAGACCAACTGGTTCTCTGCCTCCAAGCCTATTCTTTAAGGAAAAGCATATGGGTAGCCTGAAACATCTCTATAATTAGTTACCTATAATCTAAAGCAAAACATGGTCATTCTTACCCAGGTGAGATGGTGAGGAGCAGCCTGTGCCTAATTCTACTAGTCAAAGATTATCACCAGTTCACTCAATACAAAAGAACCCAAGAATGGTGTTGGAGCCCACCACTGGGTTCTTCACAGTGTTCAGTGCTTTCTGAATGACCTTGGGAACAGACTCAATCAGGGTAAGAGGTGATACTTTCCAGAGTCAGCTCTCCTCATTCACTGAGCTCTGCTGTTGTTTCCAGATCCTGGCAGTTCAGAATTCCACAGTTAATGTAGCTGGGTCAGAAGATGTTATGTGTTTGCTTTTATAACATCCTACTGACCCTATCAATGACTAATTTGTTTCAAAGTTCAGTTGTCGGCCTGTTTCTCTAGAGAAAATGCAATGTCCTTTGTACTGATTTACTTTATGATAATGTCTAAGACATGCTGCAGAGGAAATCAGAAATGCAGTGAGTGTTTCTTCACTACAACCTCCCTTCAAGACAGACTGGACCTTCCATTCCTTATAATTCACAATGCTCTCATTTCTGTTCAATTCAGGCAGCACCTCCAGCAAGTTGACTGCCAATAGATAGGACCACATAACTGCATTCATAAATTTCATCTTTGTCATTTGGATCAGAGGCCAAAAAGAGAATGATAGAGGATGGTTAAGTGACTATCTTTAAATGTGTAGTTTTTATGTTTGTTCCACATTTTTAATTACCCTTCCAAAACACATTCAGTCTTTTGAAGAAGGTGCTGAGGCTACCTACTTTTAAATAATTACAACATCACAAGAAATGATATGAAATTTAGTCAAGGTATTAGTTTTCCTAATAGTTACCACACTGTTAGTAGCCATTTCTCTCATTCATAAGCCCACACACTGAGGATGGGATGTGCATTCTCACTCCCTGCACATAACCTCTCCCCAGTAGCCATACAGTGGCAGATAATTATTCCACCTCCACATCTAGAAAGGAAAAAATGACTACCACCCAAAAAGTAAAAGAAGGAAGGAAGGAAGGAAGGAAGGAAGGAAGGAAGGAGCTTTTAAATGAGATGTTTAATAATTACCTAATTTCTTTCCTATAGAATGTAACATTCTAGGCCACCCATAGTAAAGCATAACACTCTTTTTTTTTCTTTTCTTTTCTAGGAGGCTATCTCTACTCTGGTCATCCATATGCAAACATCCTAATTCTTCTCCCTCTCTGCATCCACCATAACATTAAAAGGCAGAGCTCCCATCAATGATAGATTTGACCTACTGGAAACTCTGAGAGAACCCTCTACCTTATGATATTTGTACTTATGTTCTAAAGTGATAACCTTAGATTATTTTTTTCAGTCTTCAACAATATCATAAAAATCCTAGAGGAATATTAAAAAGTGCTAACATCCTGCAAGTGTGAGGACAGGCTGCTAGGTTAGGTTTCCAGGGTAAAAAAGGGAGAAGAGAGTGACAGGGGCAGATATCTAATGGAAGGGCAAATCTAACCTGACTTCCAATACAAAAAAAAAGCATTTCTACAATTCACTCAAGGTTTATCTTACTGCAGTTGGTGTTTTCTTTACATTTATGTTTAAGCAAATGACAAACAAAAATAGCAAAGTTATAAACAATATGGCACTAGAGACAATAGGAAGAAAAAAGGGAGGAGGGAAGGATGGCAGAAGTGTTTCATTGAACTTCAGCCAAGATTTCTGGTTTTATTTGTCCCCCACACTTCCTTTTTCAGTTGCACCACATCTCTTATCAGCAAAGCAGAAATTTCTGATTAGAATGTTGCAAAAACTAAAAGGTCAAAAGAATACTCAGTCATCAAACCTTGATACAATCACCTTAACCCAGAGCCCCTGGCCCAGAAAGCTTTACATTCAGGGAAGGAGCTATCTTCCTTCAGATCAAAACTCCCCCTTACTTCCTATAAGCACAGATGGAAGCTTTTTGAGCTTAGCCTTGGGCAAAGGCAGGGAAAGACAACCTAAATGGTTTGATTTATCTCTTTTCCTTACCCCTTTCCTGGAATTCTTCCCCTAATCTGTATCAGTCTATCACTGATCCAGTACATTCCGATTTTATCATGAGATTGTGGAAGGCCAAAGAAAGGCTGCAAACCCCTGTATGAATTGCTAAAAACATAATTTCAGAAATGTAGAGAAAGATTTAAAGAACTTTCTCAAGACAGTGCCGTCAAACCTTGTAGAACTTGTACCCCTCCATTGACCCCGACACCCACAAAAACCTGAGATTTCAAGCAACCTGGCAGGGTGGGAGTTCTGATTCCAGTTTCTCCAGATTGTGCCTTGAGCATGGTATCTGCTGCTGAGGACTGTCCTATCTGCTTTATTATTCATCTAGGGCTTCTAGAACACAGTATCACAGACTGGGTGGCTTAAACATAAAAATTTATTTTCTCACAGTTCTGGAGCTTGAAGTCCCAGATCAAAGGTGTCAGCAGGTTTGAAATTTTGTGAGGTCACTCTCCTTGGCTTGCAGGTAGTTCCTTCTCACTGTGACTTACATGGTCTTTCCACTGTGTACATCCGTGTGCTAATCGCCTCTTGTTATACAGATATCAGTCACATTGGATAAAGGCTGAATTTTACTTTATTGTCTCTTTAAAAGTCCATTCTAAAGAGTTAATCTAAAGATTAAGAATTCAATTAGGAATCCAATATGCAAAAATTAGAAATGCAACATATGAATTGGGAACTCACTATATGAATTTGGAAGAGGAGTGAAAGGGACAATTCAGCTCAAAATATTCTCTTCCCATCTTTGGGAAGGATTTTCAAAAAGCCATAGGAGATAAAGTTGTTGTTCTCTTATTTAGCTTGGGATACTAAATTCAGGGTTTAAAGAGAAAAAGTCCACAAAAGAGAAGACTCTTGGGATATTTCTGGGGTGAACTTAATTAAGGTGCCCATAGCCAAGGAGAGAAACCTTCCTGACCATGAACCAACCTGGTGTGACACTACCCAGGGACCATGAGTGTCTCCTACATCAGCACCTGCTGGTGCAGGGTGGGTGGCACCATGCAGTCAGGTGCATTAGAGACTCTAAACATGAGTGAGACAAGCTGGGATGACCAGGCTTGACAGACTGAGTAATCTGCTATTTTCCAGACCCAGCAAGTAGCATTACTTTAGGGCTGTTTCTCATCTAAAGCAATAGGCCATTGTTTTGTCTATTAGTCTTCAGTAACAATAACAATAATAGCAATAACAACTGTACTATATATTGATCTCTCCTACTTAATCCTCATGCTGTCACTATTTACCAGAAGAAACTGAAACATAGAGAGGTTAGATTAACTATCCAAGGTGGCACAGCTAGCATGAGGAAGAGCTGGTATTTGAGCTAGTGTTTGATAATTCTGACAACAGAACAGTTATCTACTTCTCTTCATCAATCTACCTGCAGAAGGTAACACCATTTGTCTACAAGAGTGGAGTGAGAAAAACATAAATTTTTAACCTCATAGAGACTAGTGTTCAAATTCTAGGTCTATGACCAAAAACAAATTAATCTCTCTGTGCATAGTTGCCTCCTATTCAAAACAGGGATAATTTATAAAAAGTTTAGTTAAAGTAACTCAAATTGTATCTATTATTTTTCTCTCCTATCTCTGTGACTAAATTTGTAATAATGTAGACTAAAAAAATTGCATTAAAATAAAAAGTAGTATCTCCCATTGCACCTGTACATTAACTAGTACTACTAAGTTAAAATTACTTTTGCAACTCATTCTTCAGCAAAAGTGAAATTTAGATTCACCTTCTTTTTCAGCTTCTTTTTAAAGTCACTACTGATTGCTTATTAACACTGCATTTTCATTACCCCTACAGTAGCTCGATCCCTTAGGAAAACTCAATGAATAATTTAAAATTCATGCTTAATTTATTATACATGCTTATAGCAACATTTTCATAGACTTATCCTTGTTAAAGTTCTCAGACGCCTTGAGGCACAGGTGGCTCCATTAAAAATGTATTTCTTAGTTTTCTTGAGAGATTCTTTTTTTAAAGTAAGGGGATGGCCCTGTTCATAGTCGACAGTCAACTGCACGCTACTTTATTCACCACATTTGAAGAAACATCGCTTTTTGTCTCAAAGTTATTTATATGCTATTGCTTTCCATTTCCTGCTTTGTGATTATAATTAAAGCATATGACATGAGACAGCATGACTGATTCAACCATTTCCTAGGAAAATGTTCAAGGGAAAATTCAGGAGAGGACTTGGAGTGGGATGTGGAGATGAAAAGTGAGAAATGTATACTTCTGAGTATGACCTTTGAACATTAAGCAATAAGGTTAACTGTGCATTATCCAGATTCTCTGAATGAGCAAAAAAAAAAAAAAAAAAACCATGGAGATGGTTGTGACTCATCCTTGAGCTAAGATGCTTCCTTAACCAGATGTCACCCCCTCTCCTAGAACAGAACAGAATCTAGTACATAACGTACTGTTCTGCTGAATCTAGTTCCATGTTTTCTCAAACAGTGAATGTTTCATTTACATTTATCTTGAGTTTTTGGTCTCCTATACTTAAACTGAGTCAATTGTTTTGTTTTGTCTTTATAGAGAAGTTAAAAAAAAAAACATGAAAACCACTAAGGATAAGTTAATTCCAGTTACCAAAGTCTGGGAGATGTTGATTCTACCTGGATTAGTCTAAACTAATATTAATTTTTTAGAATGTACCTGTGTGGCTAAAGGTCTTCCTTACTTCTTGTTGTGCTCCATAGACTATGAGTAGTTCAGTCAGCCTTGAGGAAAATCTTTGCCTGGAAGGACTCAGGGAGTCCTACACTACTAGCCAGTGTGATTTTATCTAATGTTCAGCACAATCCTGAAAAGTAGATACAATTTTAGTCCCAAATTACACTGGAAGAAACTGACACCCAAAGAGGTTAAGTGACTCATTCAAAGTGACAGGGCTGCCAGATAGTGAAGATGGGATTTGAAGCAAAATTTTTCCAGTTCTTAGAGCTCACATGTTGAGTCACTGTCTTCTATTGCTTCTGAGCTCTCCTGGCTTTTAAAAAACCATAAGGACTTTGGTAAATTCCATTGCATGGAATTTAATGAAACAGAGTTTTGCAGAATTTCAAAGCAAAAATTTCTTTAAAATACAGTAACAACAACAGCAGTGAAGAAGAGTTAAAAGGAGCTCTTTGAGGTAGTAGACTGGTTATGTGTATTGGTATTTGCTGACCCTTACACCAGAGTCAAAGTTCTAAGTTTATAGTGTTTGGGCTTTTCAAGCTGCCCACCTACTTTCATTGCCACCTTCTCACCTGGTTTCACTGCAGGCTTCTCACAAACAGTCCATCTCTATTTAATTCAAATTGGACTGCTTAATTATTTTGGCCTTCTTTTTGTTTGTTTGGTCATTGTTCTTATTGTTGTTATTTTTTGAGACAGGCTGTCACTATATATTTCAGGCTGGCCTTTAACTCACTATGTAGCTCAGTGTGGCCTCAAACACTAGGCGATCCTCCTCTTTCAGCCTCCTGCGTGTTGGGACTATAGGCATGCACCACCAAGCTAGGCTGGACTGCTTAAAATTCTTATAACACATTTTCTTATCTCTGCCCACTTTGGAAGTTGTTCTCCCCTTTGGAAATGCTGTAAGGTAAGTTAAATATGGCCACAAATTCTTTACAGCTCCTCCCATCAAAAAGTGGAATCTATCTCCCCACCTGCTTGGATATGAGCTGACTTTGTGACTGCTTTGGGCAATAAGATGTGGTCAAATGACATCTTATGGCTCCTAGGCTTCCCTGTAGCTTCACTATTTGACTCCCTGTTAACACTGTTGCCCATCAATGAGGATGAGAGAAGCTACATGGAGACTGAAGGCAGCCTCTGAGACAAAAGCAAGGCCATCAGACTGGCTGACCCACCGGTGACTGCAAACAGATGCAGCATAGTGAAGAGCCATCTACACTCAGCAGAGTTCTGGACAAATTACTAAGGCAAAGAATAGTGACAGATAAAGGGTTGTTGTTTTAAGACGTTAAACTTGGAGGTGGTTTATAATGCAGCAGATTCCTAACACATGACTTTTTATCCTTTACTTCCAAATAAATCCACTGCCTACTTGTAAACAGAGTTCCAAAGTTACTTCTGCAAGATACTTTCCCCAATAGAAACCTTCTGCACAAAGCTAGCCTCATCAGGGATAAGAAGATGGCCTAGCATAGTGTGATTCCTACCCTACATACCTTCCTACAGCCATTGGCTGAAGCCAGGAATCTCACCATTAAACTTTAATTACTTACATAAAAGCATATATACCTATTAAATATTAAGAGCTCCTAGAAGGGATAACAAATTTGTGCTTTTGATTTTGCTCTTATTATAAAAGTATGTAGCAATAGAATGTGACTGTTACATCAGGTCACTCCTTCAAAGAAAAAAATTTTTTTTTCATGATTAGACTTGAGAATAATTCTTTAAGGAAGCAGATTAAATAATTACACATCTAGTTTTAATGTCTGTTAATTCAATTATGGACACATAATTAAAATTACATTATATAAGTAATATTTCAATTTAGAAATAGTCCCTTTTTTCTCTTCTTCTATGCTGTGAAAATATTTGATTCAAATATATTTCTTTAGCTTCAAATATTCTTCATTTCACTGGAGAGGATATTGGTCAGTTTAGTCAAAGAATAGAAGCATTATTGGATTTCACAGAATAATATGAAATCAGCAATGGATACCATAAGGTCTGTTTTTCTTCAAAATAGCTGTTCATTTCATCACACATAATATAATTGATTCTCATAAACTGTTTAGGAGAAGTTCTAGGCATGTATAAGTTCTAACCATGTATACCTATCCTTTCTGCATTAGAGAGAAAAACAAAACAGATTACTATAAAAGTAAGAAACAAAAAAGACAAATAAAAAACAATAGCAAAGAGCCCAAAAAATAATCATACAGGCCTTCAAAACACGGTGGTAGGAATAGAACTAAGGTTAATACTTTATATAGTGATCTTCAAGTATAAACATGAGTGTGCATATATCACTGTTTAATGATGTTTTCAGTTCTTCTAGGAATATGCCCAGAAGTGGAATAGCTGCGTCAAATGGAACTTCCAATCCCAGCTTTTTCAGGAACCTCCAGACTGAACAGTGTTTGCACCAGTCTACACTCCCACCAACAGTGCAGAAGAGTTCCTTTTCCCTCACAGGCTCTCCAGTATTTGTTGTGGGTAGTTTTCTTTATCCCGGCCATTCTTTCTGGAGTGAGACAGAACCTCGGTGTGGTTTTAATTTGCATTTCTCTAATGACCAATGATGATGAACATGTTTTCATGTATTTATTTACCATTTGTATTTCTTTATCTGAGAACACCCTGATATTACACCTTAAACACCTAGAAAAAGAAGAGCAATCAAGCCCAAAGCCAAAAGAAGGGAAGAAATTATAAAGATCAGAGCAGAAATCAATGCAATAGAGACTAAGAAAACAATACAAAGAATCAATGAATCGAAGAGTTGGTTCTTTGAAAGAATAAATAAAATTGATCAGCCCCTAGCCAATCTTATTTTTAAAAGGAAAGAAAAAACTCAAATTCATGTAATAAGGAATGGAAAGGGTGAAATCATTACAGACCCTGTGGAAATACAAAAGATCATCAATACCTATTTCAAAAACCTCTACTCTCATAGGCTTGATAACACAGAAGAAACGGACACATTCCTAGAAACATATGAATTACCAAAACTAGATCAAGAAGATGTAAAACTGCTGAATAACCCAATTTCAATTAACAAAATTGAAAATGTAATTAAATCCTTACCAACAAAGAAAAGCCCAGGTCCTGATGGATTCACTGCAGAATTTTACAAGAAATTCAACAAAGATTTAACGCCAAAACTCCTCAAACTCGTCAATGAAATTGAAAGGGAAGCAATTCTCTCTAACTCATTCCTGGAAGCAAGTATTACTCTAATACCAAAGCCAGAGAAAGATCCAACAAAAAAGAGAATTTAGGAACTTTTCAATTGTTTCTTAATTGCTTATTTTTAGAGTGTTAAGACCTAATTTTTAAAAATATTTGGAAAACAGGAAGAAATTTTCAGAAAACTTTCCCTACCTAGATTCCTGGAATGGAGTACCTCTGCTTTTCTATGAAACAGCTGTAGGTTTCCTGGACCAGGTTCTTTCTCCACAGAGCACAACTGGACAGGAGCGAGAACACAGGGACATCAGGGCTTAAAGAGGTGGGACTAGAATGAAGCTGGAACAAGTATGGATGTGCAAAGCCAGAGTAAGCCTGGGACATCTTCTCCATCTCACTGGGACCAGCCCCAACACTTTCACACCTTTCAACATCTCTCTGTGCCTTTCCATACCCACAAGGACACCTACTGCCTATGCTCCCTGGTTCTTGAAAACATGCCTGTCTCCTCTCTCTCCAGTAAGTGCCTGAAGTTTAGTGACGACAGGAATTATGTAGATGCACTGAGCCTGTGGACTAGGCTTGGCCACCTTCACAAAGGAATCTATGTGATCCTGGGCTTTGTCCTGTCTCCTCTGTGCTCTCATTTCTGCCCAAGCAATATGACTATCCCTTTCTCTCCATCTGTGAATATGGTCACAGGCAGGTGACACATGTGCCTCTTTGGCCATGCTGACCCTATAGACTCCACCAAAGATCTGTTTCTTGCTTTTACACAGCACCTTGTAGTTGACATTTTCTGACTGTCCAAAGACTACCACACCCAGAACTCCAAGATGTGAGTACCCTGGTCAGTCCATGGCAGAGTTCATGCTGGAACAGCCAGGCCTGTTCAGGTTCTGGACACCAGGCTGGGCCAGCTAGGGCTGCAAGCATAGGCTTACAGTGCATAGTAAAGATGATCACTAGTGATGTCAAGGGTTAAGTCAAATGTCCCCTCCTCAGGCAGTATGCTCTAACCATTCCAACTAAGGTGTCACCACCCCATACACTACCAGGCATAAATCACTGTGTGCATAGGATATGTCACTTTGTGAAATTATCTTGTCTAATTGTGTGCTGTCTTTCTCTCTATTAAAATATACCATGAGAGCAAAAATCTAATCTCATACCTAACACAGTGAATGACACTAATCAAACTGGTGTGAATGAATAAATGGGGTGAATAAAACAGAGTAAATGTGATCCCAAATGACAAATAAGTATGCAGGGAACTAGTTACTGAATATGGAGATTTAAAAAGATATCTCTGATCTCCACAAGCTCTTGGTCCGATAAGAAGAAATAAGACAAAATAACTGCAATATGGCACATAGATACAGTAGTAGTACAGAGGGAGGGGTCTACACATTTCCTGGAGGAAATTTGAATTGAAAATTTTCCAGAAAGGTAATAAATAAAGTCTTTTAAGAGGGACCCTTGGAACTGCATTCTGACCTAAACATTGGCCTCATTTCCTTTCCCCTGGGAAATCTAGAGTTAAAAGGATCCTTGAAGATCTTCTACTGCAGGAACTCTTAAAGAGAGCTGCTGTGCTTTTGGAATGTGTCCACAAATTCTCTAATTCTTACCCCTACAAAGAAAACAGATTCCACTCCTTTGCAAGTGGCCACTCCTAATAAAACATGTGGCAAAATGATAAATAAAAGATGTGACTTTAAGGCTAAGGCCTATATGACCCTGTGGCTTCCCACCTCTGTCTCTGTCTGTCTCTCTGTCTTTCTCTCCCTCTCTTTTTCCCTTTCATCACTCAGTATGGAAGAAGCCAGTTGCTCTGCAATGAGGAAATATAGGCAAGGAACCAGAGCCTCTCACCACAGCCATGTGAGTAAGATGTGCTTCTGGATGCAGACTCCACATTCCTAGTTAAGCCATCCTATGGCAGCAGATGTGGCCAAGGTCTTGTCTGTAATCCCATGAGACACAGGATTTTCCAGCTGAGCTGATGCTGAATTCCCAACCAACTGAAATTATGATATTATAAATATTTGTTGTTGTTTTAAACCACTAAGATTTGGATTAATCTGTTACACACCAATAGGTAACAGGGACCTCAAACAATTTGTTTATGTGCGTTGTGACTATTTACATCTACCATATTAGAAATTAAAACTAAAGTTTTAAAATATCTATATGTTAATTCATTGCAAGTAAGAGTAATAAATGTATTACATGTTAATGTAAATAACATTTTTATGAAAACTATTTTGTAAAACAAAAATTATTTAATTGGAAAATGGCATCTTTTTACATTTTTACATATTTCTTTAATGTTCTTTCATAGAAAATAGTTAGATTCTTAGATATAGTATATGTAGTTCTACATTTAGTCTCTTGTAAAATTGTAATTATTTTGTCTTTTTTCTTCTTATCAGACAAAAAGCTCTTAGAGGTCCGGGATATTTTATTTTTAATTTCCATATTCATGTGACTTCTGGAAAACTCCACCACAAACTTATAAGAGAGTAACAATAAAAAAAGTACAGTGACTAGTCAAAGTTCTCCAAACCACACATAACACAAAGATACACAGGTCACTCTCAAACAAGCCCAAGGACTGGAAACCCATTAGCTTCCAAAAGGGCCTTTTGCTCCCTCAAAACTTCCTGGATGAAAGTACCTCCTTCTGTTACGCTAGCTTTGCTCTCTGTTAGTCCCATGAAATCTCCTAATGTTCATTCCAAGTAAGTTGTGAGGTTTTTTATTTGTTTTCATTTGTTTGCTTTATGTTTTTTGTTATGTTAGGGACAAAACCCCTAGCCTCATACATGCTAGACAAGCACTCTGACCCCAAACCAAGTTACAATAGTTTGACCATTGCTTTCATGCTTTTTTGAGGGTAGGTATTCATTCAGTTTGTTGTAAGAATTATTCATAACTTCAGTATAAGCTGAAGTTTATGGGGTACTTTTGCTCATGTCTCTTTAAAAATACAAACAAAAAAAACCCTTTAAAACAATCAAATAAGCATTTCAAAGAAATTACATGAGTTATTCCCTGCTGCCAATTAGTGTCAAGGACCCTGTGATTTGCCATGAAACATACAAAGCTGGTAGCAATTATTTGAAGACATTAGACTGGCAGAACTGACTGAATGTAAAACATGAGAAGGTAAAATTTTTAAAAATTGAAAACAACTGATGCAATTTAGAACAGATTTCCCTTTTTTACTTAATGCACAGCCATCTAATGTATTATGCCAAGTCCTGTGTACACAGTTCTTCCTACAACATAATGACAACTTCAAGCACACCTTCACATGCTTCTCATAAATAGCCAGAGCTTAGCTGATCATCGAAATTATCCACCAGCTGCCTTTTTTAGAGGTGGCTTGGGAGGTGATGTGTGCTTGTTTGTAAGGGTAGCAAGACAATGGACACGGCTAGTTCTGAAACACAGAAACAGATTCTAAGATGCATCCCCATCCAGAAAATACTATCCAGAATAAAGAATTAAGTTTCTCTTCATGTTAACTTTAAACTCTGGGACAAAGACTAAAATATCTCGGTCAGATTTTAAAATTCAGTTTGACACCCTCTTATCTGCACTAACAAATTCTTGACTTGAAAAAAAAAGTTGACTCTAAAAGTCACTTGCCAGTATTTCCAAGCTCCTGATTCAGAGATAGCCATTCAAAAAGTTTCTCCTCATAATATTATGAGATATTAAAAAAGGTTACCCCTGGAGAAAAAAATCCAAATTTCACACAACTCAGAAAATTCATCCAGTCATTTCTTCTCTTTTCTCACAGTATAACAGAGAATAATTTAGCATTAATATTTCACTTTTAATAGTAACAGCCAACAATTATTGAGCATTTATTTTTTAAATTTTTTTTTAATTTTGAAGGTAGTAGAAACACAACAGAACAAGACAGAACAAAGCCAATCGAGACAATAGAGTGAAATTGGTACAAAACTTCAGAGCAGGTTACCGGGATAACAGTAAAGGTACCATAGTATGTCTCATAGTTGTCTAGCCAATTAGGTATAGTGAAATCAAACCAAAGACAAAACATTATAAAACCAATAGAAAGAGAATATTGAATAGAGTAAAACAATTAATTATAATGAAACAAAAGAGTGAAAACGTTTGCTTTCAAGTAGAAGATAGAGATCCCCCATATTTGCTACATTACATATAGTCATCCTCTCAAGAGATGCTCAGACCTCTGTCCCCAGTTGTGAATGGGGGTGCGTGTTTGATTCCTAGCCCATGCACTGGTAGGCTCACAGGAGATGCTGACTGGGTCTCCTTCTGCCTCGCGCTGGAGGGAGGCCCTTACCAAGAGGGCTGGCAAATTGCTTCTTTGTGCAGCTGCCTGGGTTCCAGCATGGTGGTGGTAAGATCTCAGGGGCCGCTGACTCTATTGAGCATTTATTATATGAAGGATTTTAGTAGGTGCTTTTTAGTTTTAATCTCAGTATCACTAGCCAGTTTCTCCAAAAATAAGGCACACCTGGTTCCGCTAGGTCTTATTTTCAGGGAAGCACAGTAAGTATAATTGCTGTTCCCATTTTATAGTTGAAAAGCTTTAATAGCCAAAAGTTGGACATGCCCTCCTGTAATCCCACCTACTCAGGAAGCTGAGGCAGGAGGATTATGAATTCAAGGTCTGTTTAAATAATTTAGTGAGTCATTAGCTCAAATATTAACATTAATAATAAATGAATATTCAATTATATAGAAAAATTTAGTTATAAGGCCAAGATCAGAAAAGAAAGTATCAAAAGAGAATACAAATGTTGCTTAAGAGTAAAATGTAAAAATCCAGCTTCTGAATTATTAAACCAGAAAAAATATGGTAACATGAAAAACCTTGAATACATTCAGACTGGTGGGATAATTATATACAGCTTGGCCTTGAAAACAATCTAGCAACTGGCTGGTAACACCTAAATGTAAGTGTCTCAGTGTTGCCATTCATATTGTGTGGGAGATCAGAAATGATTTTCAGGCAGTAAGGAAAAGTCTTCATTTTAACAGTCATCACAGATACTCTAAAACTAACAAAATGAGAAACAAAATAGTAAAATATATTTATTTGATCCCTTAGCAGTAATACTAGAGTCATCTGTGTGGTCTATTAACTTTTATTGTGCAACATGTCAGATTGCATGGATTTTGTGGACTAGTTATAGATGATTTTATTTTATAGCACCAGGGCTTCCCACTAGACCTCTGAGACTACTTTTGAGATCTCAAACTCATTTCGTCCATGCTTAGGTATCACTGCCATCTTGTCTCACATAAATGCTCAAGTTCTACTTAGCACTACATTGATTTCCTCACCACAGCAGCCAAGAAATCTGAACCTAGAAACACGTGAATTGGAAAGCACATTCTATGACATTTTAAAAGGTTGAACCAGGACAATCAAGAGACACAGTGCCAGGGCTTGCCATTAGCCTCAAGCATTTGGCATTAAGTATGTGTAAACAGAAGACAATGATAATAATAGAAACCTCTGAGAAATGTGTAGGAACAAGCTAAATATTCAGTAATCTTTAGAAAACTCTAAGAGTGAGGAGGAGGGGAGTCGTGCCGTCAGTTTAGAAGAGAGATTGATCCAAAGAGCAATGAGCCTGACCATCTGAGCTATGGAGAAAGGATGCTTCAGTGTGCTGAGGGCAGGGAACAGAAAGCTGTCATTTGCATTGAGAAGGCTATTTATTTATGTATTGAGGACTTCTGATAGAAGACAATTATTCTAATGGACCAACTTCTAGTGGGCAACTAATTGGCAAACAGGCCAAGAGTTCTCCATTCACTTCTCACATTTGCATCACATTTCACATTATTTGTTTCCAAAAAACTGTGGGAAAGACTATGATCTGGGTTGCTTCTTAGAACTGCACAAGCTGGCCACTCCCCATCAGGAGAACTGCTGCTCAAACACCATTCAATTCTGCAGAGACTGCAATGAAAAATTCATCTTTGTAACTGAAACTCCCTGTGGAGAAGGAAAAATAAGTGAGTTGTGAAATCTCACGCAGTAATTCAAAAAGTAACTAAAGGAAGATGAGTGGTGAAAATAGTGAATGACCTGAGGTATCAAAAAAATTGTGGCAATGATGAAACATAAAGGAAAAACCAAATATAAAGCACAGATGAAAGTAGGATGCAATATCCAAAAACAAAGAAGAAAAGTCTCACTTTATAGCATGTGCTGAGGACATAATAATGACAGTCATGGAGAAGCATGGCCTTAAAACTCTGATTGTTAAATCATAAATAAAAGTAGTCCATTCAAATTGGGAAGAAAGGTCTTAAAATGGGAAGAAAAAAGATTAAAGTAAAAGACAATGTTAAGGAAGTCTTAGAAGCTTATTTCAAAAATTAAAAGATGCACAATTAAATGAGGGACAGATAGTAAAACAGTCACAAATACAGCTATTTCCTGCTTCTTTTCTCTTCCCTCTTCTACTTCTGGCTCACGTATTCCATAGACTCACTCCCTTCACACCCTATCCCACTGTGTTCCTCACTGAAGCCTATGAACAGGTGCTAATTCTACATGAATTTCCAAAACTGATGAAGAAAGGGTCCATGCCTAGGTTTTCATCCTTTCCAGTACTACTGTTCTCAGCACATGGATGGTACTCAAGGAAACATTTAAAATGGATAAACAAGTGAACAGTTACCCCCATCCACTAGCCTGCTCCCCACTCCCTGCCCCCCCACAGACTGTCTTAGGTGACCAACAGGTAGTCAGGAGCGACCAACAGGTAGTCAGGAGCAGCCAACAGGAAGAGAAATCCACTTATAAGTAGAGTGCCATTGGAAGGACTATTCCCACAGGAAACATAGTATCCAGGTCTCGGGCTGCTTCTTGCATGGTCACTCTTACCACTGCTCCACAAACAGAATGAAATCACCATGATTCAAAAGGAACCGTATAGATTGTCATTTTACCAGAGACATCATCCAGCAAGTTAAACCCTTCTAGTTTTTCCTGCTGACTTTCCTCCCACACGGATCCTGCCTCAAAGGCCAGTAGATCAGATCTTCAACCCTTTCTGATGTCACATCCTCTTCAAAACTGTGACTTGTGATGTCTGGTCACTGGAAAAAATACAACAGCAATATGTTCAAGTTGATTTTTACATGTTCCTGTGGTTTGTTGATTAGTCAATAAATGTTTCATCTAACCAAATGACTCATGTAAACTGATAGTTTTGAATTTATATGAGATGTACTAAAACAAATACTATCTTTTCAACAAATGTAACAATTAAAGTGAATGAAGCTCCAAACTTCAATTTTTCCAAATACAAGTATTTGACCCTTTTTGGGTCTTCAGCTCACCTAGATCATCCTCAAGACCACATTGATTTACAAATCTAATGGAAGACATAGAAAGTTGCCACGAATTTGTTACACATTTTGCCACCTAGGTTACATTTGTTTTCTCACTTTTTAAATTTTGTGTTTCAGTATTCTTAATTCATTTTAATTTTCTCTACTTGGGTTTCAGATTGTAACATAATTCCTCAGCATGAGGAAAAGAGAAACAATTAAAATATGTACTTGCTGACAAGTCACTCCTCTGATCCTGAGAATTATATTTTCTTCTCTTTAATCTTGCCTTACTAAACACACCTCCAAGAAGTGACTTCGTGTATTTTTCAATACACCAAACCCTTTAAAATGAAGGCTTCTATGAAGCAATGACTCCAACCCTGTATTGATTTGCATAATGCTACTAGAGCTCTTACATTAAAAGATAGACATCTACTAGTACCACTTACTCTAACAATTTCCAAGATCACAAAGTATAACTTACATACCTTAGGCCTCTCTATAAAAGTTTTCAAAAAGCCATTGCCACAGGATGTGCAACATTTATTTAATGCCTTTGTAAACTGTTGTAATCTTTGTTTCTCTGCTTATAAAGATAGCCACAATGGCCACTGGGTGTGCACCAGAGTACACAGACACACAGGTGACTCCATTCTTGCCTACAGAGCTCATCTTAGCAAAAGTCTTCCACATAAAGTCATCCTTTCACACCTTCTCATTACTTTTTCCTCCAATATTCATCCATTGTTTTAGTCTGAGAGAATTCTACCTAGCAAAATGTATTTGCTAGCTCCAAAATGAGCCAGAAGAACAAGGATGTTAACATTAGAAACACATTCCACAAATGCACCAAGAGGACACACCATAAAATTGCAAGTTATACAATTTTAATTTCTTCCATCAGCTTTCAGTTGTGAAAAATATAAAGAAGGACAAACAAAAACAATGAGAATTATACTGAATTGTTTGCCAGGACCCTATGGTCTCTGGTTTTACTTCCTTAACACTGGGCACTCCTTCTTAAATATCCTTTGCTAGCTACCCTCCACTCTTTGATTCTTTTTTTTTTTATAGTTCTAAAAATAGCTGAGCTTGTTAAATTGAGGTATAATTTGCATACAATAAACACTACTTGTTTTAATTTATAAGCTGACAACTTTTAGTATATTTACAGTCACACAACTATACCACGATCTATCTTAGGCCATTCCAAAAAATGTTCTTCATCCGTGCTTTGTCAGCTTAATAAGGAGGTTAGTCTTTGGACACTTGTCTTTACATTCATTCATTAGTCAAGTGCATCTAATCTCCACATTACATACTAAATATATGCTATTATCAAATTTATATTCCCATCTGCAGCCCCTCCCCCCCAAGCTCCAGACTCATTTCCTTTTAGCTGTAATAGATGACTCAAACTTAGGATGCCTCAAATAATGTCTTCATGCTTATCTAAAACAGCTCTTCCCATTGTCTTCCCAAAACCAGTTAATAGCACCTCTATTCCAGTTGCTCATGTCAAAACCCTTGGAGTTATCCTTAACTCCTCTCTTTTTCTCACACCTGACAGTCAATGCATCACATTGTTAACTTTACATATAAAATATATCCAGAATGCAGCTGTTTTTTCATGCTGTAAAGCTACTATCTTTGTTTACCTCATCTGGATTATGGCAATAGCCCCATTATTATACCCCCATCTTCTACTTATTTCTTATACTCAGCTTTCAATACATAAGAATTATCCTTTTTAAACCTAAGTCAAATCATATTATGACACTATTCAAAACCTTGCAATGGCACAACAAAAGTCAACATCCCTACAATGGCTTACGGTGAGCATTCGGAGCTCAATTCTCAGTACTTCTCCTCATTCATTCTGCTTGTCTCACTTGAGTCCTGTCTCTTCCTCAAATGCATTTGCCTTGGAATCTTGTCACTACCCTATTCTTTCTGCCTGGAAGACTTTTCTCCCAAAATCTGGAGAATCTGTTTACCTCCTACAGGGATTTGCTCAAATCTTACTTCTCAATGACACCTTACCTCCACCACACTATTTAATATTGTAACTTGTCTCCTGTACCCTCCATCTCCCTTTCCTTGTTCTACCTTTTTTTTTAACATGGGATTTTCTATCCTTTAATCTGAAAAGTTGCTCCCAAATCTAATGAAAAAGAGCAAAGGGCTAAGAAGAGTTAACATAATTCTGAAGGGGACTAAGGGAGAATGTTTTCACTACAAAGAAGAAACTTTTTGTAAAGTTGTGCTCAGGCGTGATCAAAAACTACAGAGAATATTTAAATTTTATTGTAGTAAAAGACATACTGCCATTAATTCCCCTTAAAATTCTCCTCCTCACTTCCAACACACCTATTGCATCATTCTTGTCACTTTCTGACACAATTCTGGAAGTTCTCACAATTTTTGGTTTTATTGTTATAACCACCTCAATGTCAATTCATTCAAAATGTTAACCTTTCATGGTCATTTTGACTTTGGGGAAGTCCCAGAAATGGTATGGTACTAGATTCAATGAGTAAAGTAGATGGGGAAACACCATAATGTTTTCATGAGCCTGCCTTTCTGTTGGATGGCACCCAGCAGCAGCATTTACCATATTTTTTATCACTACTTGTAAAGACACTTATGAAAGAGGACTTCCAGAACTGCTTCAGAAAGTTTCAAGAACAATGGGATAAAATGTCTTCAAAGCAAATGGGGATTACTTTGAGAGAGAGATCGTGGCAGTGTCTTTTACTGTAATACTTTCTAAAATTGAACATTCACTACATACTTTGATAAATCCTTGTAGCAATGGTGTAGAGATGAAACAATAGACCTATGAAATAGAATAAAATGTTCAGAAACAAACACATGTAGAAAACAGAACTTGGGATATGACATGCTGGCATGATAAATTACTGAGAAAAGAAAGTTTAAAACTTGTCTTAGGACTGGGCATGGTGGCACATGCCTGTAATCCCAGCACTCGAGAGGCTGAGGCAGAAGAATCATTGTGAGTTTGAGGCTGGCCCAGGCAACAAAGCAAATTCATGACAAGCCTAAACTGCATATGAAACCCTGCAAAAACACAGAGGAAGAGAGGGGAGGGGGAAAGAGAAGAAAAATTTGTGCTAGGACAACTGACTTTCTATTTCAACTTTATTTTATATTATACGCAAAATATACTCCAAAGAGAAAAAATGAAATCTTTGAGGAAAATAACTATGACATCCTCATATAAATTTTTTTTCATAAATAAGACAAAAATGCACAAACTATAAAGAAAAATACATATTTGCTATACTGATATTAAAAATCATGTGTGCAACAGAAAATAAAGTTCACCTAAAAAATGATATATATAATTTTTAAAAGGCTAGTTTCTAATGTTTATATATTTTCAAGCCACTGGCAATCAAAAAGAAAAGAGAATTTTTTAAAAATTTAAATGTTAAAATACACAAACAGGTAATTCATAGAAGAAATGTATCTGGTTAGCACACATAATAAAATAAGCTTGACCTTACTAAATTTATGCACAGTTAAAATGGTGACACTCAGGGCTGGAGGTGTAGCACAGTGGTAAAACACTTGCTCACTCTGCAGGAGCCCCTGGGTTCCTTTCCCAGCACAGAAGAAAAAAGTCGCCAACTGACTTTCCCCTCCACCAAAAAAAGGAAGTTTGATAATGTAAAGTCTAATTTGTAAAAATGTAGGGGAAATGAAGCTGTTATACACCCTAGTTGGGTATGTAAACTTGCTTACCTATTTAGGACAACACCCAGTGAAGTTAAAACTACATGTATTCAGGGGCTGGGGATTTAGTTTAGTGTAGAACACTTGTCTAGCAAGCAGGAGACCCTGGATTTGGTCCTCAGCACCAAAAAGGAAGAAAAGAAAAGACAAAGGTATATGCATTTAAATATCCACCAACAAAAGAATGTGTGAGGGTACTTCCCTAGCAAGTGCGTGGCAGAAACACTGTAAGCAATACAAAAGGCCCAGAGAACTCCACCACCCACCTGTCTGAAGGGGGCTGAAAACATGACAAGACAGAGAAAGAGGAAAAGGTCCCCAACTGCGGAACCAGGGAAAGTGAGTTCAAAAGAGGTAAATGCAGAGGAGGTTGAGAGCAGCAAACCTGTAATGTCAGAGACAGCCTCATCGGAAATAAAGAAATACCTCCGTGACCTCATAGTTGAATTTAAATCTGAAATTCTAACTCAGGTGAAGCAAGATATAAGAAGATTAATAAAAGAAGTCCTGGGTAATCCTCAAGTAGACACAAATGAAAGAATAGAGGAACCCAGAGAAAGGAGAGAAGCCTTTGATGAAGAATATAAACAAAACCTAGAATATATGAAACAGATCCAAAGAGAATATCAGGAAATTAAAA